>OX411307.1:177391047-177675597 GCA_948150685.1 Rhaphigaster nebulosa
GCACACTATATAACTATAACAAAGATTCATATAACAGCACAACAATAGTATGTGAATAAAAGAGTATCCATCAAATGTAATAAATTTGTACATTGTGAAAAAAAAGCATCAATATTTTTCAATTGTAAGCATGTTGTTGTTTATTTACAATAATAACATCAATGTTAGGCTTGATGGACTTCAACTCGATTCTTAAGAGAGTTAAAATTTGATAAACTAGGTGGATTTTAATATATGTGACAAGTGCACTAAACAATCGATATCACATTGATCTGACAATCAGATTGTGTTCTGGTATAATTTGAAAAATGGCATCTTTTACAAAATTTATAACTTAAAAATATCAGGAAATACATATATTAAGAAAAAAATTATTTCAGATTATAAATCTATGATTTGCAATCAGTTGAAAAAAAAAGAAGGATAATTTTAATAAAAGCTTGGTTGTCCATTATACTTCTACCTATATTTTTTACATAAAATGTTTATATTAGTTATTCACCTGATGTTTATTGTAACAAGAGTGGGCAACAGGGAGCATGCCACAGTAAAGAGCAGGTGAATAATTAATACAACAATTTTATTAAAACAATTTATGTAGAAGTATAATAGTGTTGATTGAGAAATGAAAATATTTTTTATAGTAAAAGTTTGAAGTTGGGATGTTGTAGTCATGAAATTTTACTTATAAAAAGATAATAATATGTAATAATATAATATATGAGTGAAGACACCTAAGAATTATACACAAGATGGCATCCTAAAAAATTGAAAAAAATAAAAAATTAATGATTTTATAAGCACTACTCATTCTTAAAAAGGCAATAGTGGATATATTTAATGTGGTTTCAAGATTTTATAAAATCATTCACTAGCAACAATTTATTTAATACAACAATTTAACACTTTGTTGTATGCTTTTTTCTTAAGTTTATCTTTATTAATTACCTATAAGTGTTACCTTTTGCTAGTTTGTCTAGTCTTTGAATCTTATAAGGTCAGGATGTCATGGTTTGAATAGGAGATTCACCACTGACTGAACCTAGAGGTATGGGAGAAGGGTGAAAACAAGGGATGGATAATGAGTTAGGGAGCTCAAAAGAAATAGTTCCAAGCAAAGCTGGTCTGGGTCAGAAGAATTTGGTAGGGAGGTGATGAAGCATGAAAATTGAAGGAAACTTGGATAGCTTAAAGATTTCCTTACTTCTATGAGGTATGCCACTATTGCTCTCATAGTGTGAATGATAAAATGTTAGGATTTATAGGTTCCTTTTTATAAACTCTTTAAGAGGCATTGGTAAATTTTCGTCATTTCATCCTTAAAATTTCTGTCTTGCCCTCTTCTTTTCATGATATAAAAATTTATAAATTAAGCCTTTACAGTTCTCCCTTAGTGTGTGTGTGTGTGTGTGTGTGTACACACTGCCTTTACACACACACACACACACGTACGCACGCATGTACATACATTTCATAGAAGTAATTTTTCTAAAATATTCCTTCCTAATATTTAAGTTCCACAGTATCTAATGAACACTTTCATCTCTGGACCTAATAATTTGAGGTTATATTATGCTTTTTGTTATTTTGTCTTCAATATTTCATATTATCTCTTCTGCTTTTTAAACTCACGATCTTTTGCAATCCAACCTCCTAAGCAGTATGAGATTATCTCTTACTTTCATTATAACTAAATAATTGACTGATATAAACTTAATTTCTAAAAGTGTGACTATTTCCTTGTTACACTGAAGATTTTTTCAAACATTTTATATTTTTTCAGAACTTCAGTGAATGAAGATGAATTTTTTTATTTGTTATTAATTGATTGCTCCAATGAATCTAATCAACACATACTCTTATAATTAATTTCTTCAATACCAGTTGTCCTTTCAATATTTTATTTCTGTTATTGGAATAATAAAAGATTTCTTAGTCTGAATGTAGATTCCATTAAAAAAGTACTGTCAACTTTTAGGCAGTTTTTAAGTTGAGATTTTAAAACAATTATGTTTAGGGAATTAAGTGGTTGGCCAACCACCTGTGAATCTAATATGGATGTGGGTAGGGGGAGGGAAGGAAGAATCTTCCTGCATGCTCAACAGTGTTCTTACAAGTAGGTATATAGAAAAAACCTGGTACTGTAGGTAGCCTTTGTCTGTTTAATGTTGTTTTGTTATTAAAATACTTATTTATGTAAAAATAATATTCAAATATGTGCACGTTTGACAAGTTGATTGAATAGTAGCATTATTTCATTAATATGCCCTTGTGGAAATTATATTTTATTGCAAATATTATCATCACCTGAAAGAAAACAATTAATATTGGTCAATGACTTTTTGAAATCCCACTCAATCGAAAACTTTTATGGATCACAAGCAATAAATTTGATTTATACAGGGTGTACAGGATCTCAAGAGCAACAAAAAAGTTCATATTCCCCAATAGAGGTCCAAAGGTCCGATTCCTCATAGAAAAGCAGGAAATTCAGGTTTTGTGTTTAATCGAGTTAGTCACGTTTTTAGTTCAATAGGAACTAATTCAAAAACTATTCAAGGTAATTAAGTTCCCCATTGCACCATCGTAAAGCAGACATAATTCCCTTTAAGAAATATAGATTGGCTTAACTAAATCTGTTGTAAGGTGGGTTTCAGGAGGACTAATAGCGAAAAGTTTTAATTTATTTTTAAAATTCCACTTTACATGTGAATGTTGTTTTTCTCAGACCTCTGCTGAGCTACAGGTCTCCCACTTTCAGGAAAACTTTCCTTTTATTAATTACCATTCTCCCGGTCCCAGGTTCTAGACTGGCTGTGGCAGATAATTATTTATTTGGTTATCAGCCGTGAATCAACCCTGTGGGATCGGGAGACCCTCCTTGGGACCACCCAGCCTCTATAAAGTGGGTACCCTTAATTGGGGGAAAAATCCTGGTGGTTGAGTGTGATCTCTGCCAAATCACCTCCTTGCACAACTGTTGGCCTAGAAACAGTATGGTCCTTACCAAGTGCTGAACCCAAGACCCTTCATGGGTTGTAGTGGTACAAGTTTTTTTGTTTTTTTTTCTGCTTTTATTAAGCTTAAATTTTGTATTAATATAGTTGAGGTTTCTTACGGGGTTGGTATAGAATTGGCAGGTGATTTGCCAAAAAGCGTGGTGACTAATTTAGGTTTTTCCGACAAAGAATTGTTTTGAGAATGAAATTTATGAAATTCAATTTGTTTCTAGTCAATAAGATAACATGGAAATGCAGAATAAAAAGCTTCTTTGTGAAATAAAACAAACAAATTTTACAAAAAAAAAAAATCTGTAAATTAACCAAAACAATTCTAAAATTAAATATGGAAAGCAATTGTCCCTAAAAATAAAAATAAAATAAGCATCGACAAATTAAAATGAATAATGCTTAAATATTTAAAAAAAGAAAATTATTTTACCATAGCACTAACAATAAAAAAAAAAAAATAAAAATATCATGAGGAAGAGAATAAAGCAATGTCATAAGCTATTTTAATGAGTACAAGAGCCTGCATTGTCCTCTCTGGCCTTTTTGAAAATTTATTTCAATAAGGATATTTTTATTTTTATTATATTTTTTATTTTTATTGTAAGTGCATTTTATAGTATTTTTATTAAAATTCTGTAAATTTTAATTTACTGACTTTTTTTTTGGAAAGTTTTGTTTTGTTTCACAAAGAAGCTCTCTATTTTCTTTTATTGACTTGGAAAAATTGAATTTAATAAATTCCATTCTCAAAACACTTCTTTATCAGGAAAACCTAAATACCACACCTCACTTTTTAGCAAATCAGGTGCCAATTCTAGGCCAATCCCAGAAGAAACCTCAACTTCATTCATACAAAATTAAAGCATAATAAAAGGAGAAATTTTCCTTAAAGTAAGATATCTGTAACCTAGCAGAGGGCAGGGGGCTGAGAAAAACATTCATAAGTAAAGTGTGATTTTAAAAATAAAATAATTTTTTTTTTGTATTAATCTTCCCAAAAATCCCGTTATAAATGGATTTAGTTGAGCCAAGCTATATTTCTTAAAGGTAATTTTGTCTACTTTACAATGGTGCAATTGGAATTTAATTGCCTTGAATAGTTTATGTATGATCAGTTCCTATTCAACATAAAAACGTGACTTACTTAAAAAAATACAAAACTTGAATTTCCTACTTTTCTGTGTGAAATCGGAACATGGTCCACACAAACTTTTTTTTTGCTCTTGAGGTGCAGAATCAGCCACTGAAGTTTCCTGCTTTTTATCTTGTATACCCTGTTTAATTCACAATAGTGTATAAGTTATTAGAATTTACAAAATACACTTGGGTTTTACTAATTCTTTATTAGTATTTTATTTAAATTATTCATGTGAAACTATATTTACTCTTGACTGACAAAATTTTTATTTCAGGTAAGTTCATCACCAAACAAGTATTCTTCTGAAAATATTGATATGAATGGACACGGAAGCAGCCTTGATAGAAACACTTATGGTAGATCTGGACAGCAGTATTATTACAATATTGTGCCATCACCTAGGCAAGCCCATCATCGAGAGCCTAGCGGTTTGGACTTAGCACACAGAGCAGATCAAAGAGGAAGCGCTTTTGAGCTATATAAAAAGCCAACTGAACCATCAAGTAACCATTACATGGAGCATGGCTTGAGATAAGAGAAATCCATTATTGCATTTAGGGATAGTTGTTAAATAAGAAGTTTATTGGGTAAAGTCACTTTGTATATAAAATTTTGTTAACCTTTTCTATTTTATACATTAAAACTTTTATCTATATGTATATAAACAGAACAATGTTTATTTAAATTATACATATAAGTTTATTACATATATTTCACTTTGAAAATATTTGGACATACTTTGTATATTAATTAATTAAGAAATGCTAGTTAAATATTTTTGTAATGTTGTAAATCGTATAATGTAAATATTAACATTATGGAAAATTCTGTGAGAATTATATGAATATATTATACTTAGATGTATTTGAAATTGAATATTTAATAATTAAATGCCATATACTGATAGACTGAACTTGCAAAAATTAAAATTTTGTACATAAAATAAATGTAAAAATCATGAGTAATACATGCCTGTAAATTATGTGTATGAAATGAATGTATAAAATATTATCGCCATTAACAAATAAATATATACATGTATTACACTTATTCACAAATCACATTACTTATGATTTATATTATGAGTCATATATAACAATTTATAGAAAGGTCTAAAATATTTTATAATATACTAAATATCGTTTATTACATAATGTATCCATTCAACAAAACTGTCTTTTTCTTTTGAGATAAAAGTTTTTATTGAGAAATAATACAATCTGCAACACTCTAGGGCAATATGTATTAGGGCTGTAAGAATCCATGCATACCATATAAACAAAGTGGAAAACAAAATAATAATAAACAAATAAAATAAAAAGAATTAACAATAATTAAAAAAAAAATATGTACATCACAAATGGAAAATAAATAGATAAACAATGAAATAATAGCAAAATAAGTAAACAACCAAGATAGAGAAAATTTATGTTGATTAAAAATAAAATAAATCATTTTGAACAGATTCATACATATTTACAATCTGCCCATGGAACTCAAAACTAACCTTCTCCCCCATATGTGGATGGCAAAACAGGGCTCCAGGAGATACCAGTGCTTCTCACCCAGCCAAGTATTGAAAGCCAGTGGAGATTAAGTGAGGGCACTAGGCTCTAGCATCTGTGGCTCACAGATGCTCAGGTGAAAGAAGCTGGCCATTGCCAGGACTCCAATAGTATATTTACAAAAGGTCTTGGAGGCATTGCTGTTTCAATCTTTGAGGAGGGTCATAGGGATGGTTGGAGCTAGATAGGAATTGTGCTAAGGGGTTTGGATGATGAGTAAGGCTCTGATGAAATAAGGAGAATTTGTGTGAATAAGATCAAGAACATATAGAATATTAAGCTCATGGTGTAAGGTCTTGTTTGTAACATAATATGGGAGATTGCCTACTGTTCGGAGGACTTAAGACTAAAAGAATTGGATATATTTGTCAAAAATTTATCTGTTCTCCAAAGTTCAAGTACGTTAGTCCAAATAGGTTTCAGAATGGTCTTGTAGATTAATAGTTTGTTGTCAATTGAAAGATGAAATGAGATGTTCAGGAAGAAATCCTTGAAAGTTGGAGAGCTCACTACCAAGAAAAGTTCACTACGGAAGAAAGAAGAAGAGATGGATATGTGGATTTAAGAAGAATGACTAGAGCACCAGGAACTCAGCGGAAGACACCATTTGGGAGGATAAGGTATAGTTGGTTGTTTAAGCGATGAAGCTGGGTAAAGCAGCTGGAATTGAAAAACAACACCGGAGCTTATTAAACATGGGTAAAATAGCTAAAATGTTGCAGAACCTGGTCCAAACCTTGAACCTAGGTTCTCGGGTGGCAGGACTACGTTGATCTTGACCTAGTGCGGGCTATTTCCTTGGTCTATTACTAACCGGAAGTGGTGTATTTGACCTGTTACGGTGCGCCGTCTAAGTGGTGTGACAACGTCGCACGGGCTTTGACCCGAACATTGTCAAATTTCATGGTCGAACTGCCTCCTATTTGCAATAACCGGTTGGTCGATGCACCGGGGCTTATTCAAGTTAATTAAAATTCGTTTATTTCTTAAAGACGTCGAACCCGCAACAACAAAAATGAGACGCCAGAGCATATCTACTACCTTCGGGATCTATTACGACCGCGTGCTCCTCTAATGTTTTGTTTATATTCATCGACCTACTTTTGCGGTGTGCATTGACCTTTACAAGTCTGACGTGTCATGTTTTGAAATTTTTTCTCGGCTGTTCTTTTTTCTCCTTTGACGTTCATTGACCTGGACAAGAATGCAAATGTGCTTATAGGACCAGCTGTATTATGACCAACCAGTCTAAAATGGGGCGGTCGACAAGTAAGAACTTTGAAGAAGAAGAAAGGTATGAGAAAGACCGTCTGTCGACATTTGTCGGTTGGAGGTCACCAGTGAATCCTGTGATGTTAGCAGCTGCCGGATTTTATTACTTGAAAGTGAACAAGGTGTCCATTTTGCGGAGTAATTGTGCACGAATGGGAAAAGTTTAAAATGGTCTGAAAATTGTCCATTTATCAAGTATTTAGATCAACTGGAAATCTTACCATTAAAAATAGGTATTCCAGAAGAGGGTGGTGGTGAAGAAGAAAATAAAGAAAAAAAATATAGGTGTTGCTGATACGCGCTGGAAACTTAGAATTTTTCTTGATCAACTTAACGACTTGAAAAACCGTATATCATTGTATGTAATAAAATAAATCAACTAATAAACAATCTAGAAAAACTGCATCTTCCTCCCCCTCCCTTTTTTTAAAATCTCTCAGTATCAACGTTGAGACCTTGTGAGATGGTTGTCCCACGTCGATTGGAACTAGTGACGGACTACTCCATCACTAGGAGCAAACTAGTCCGAGTCAATCTTTGCGATTATGTGCCTACTATCGCCGTCATTGACAAGAAAGCGGTTGTTTATATGGATACAGAGAAATGGCAATTCTTCGCATCCCAGATTCGTAGGATGCTGTCTCTATTGCAAAGCAGACGCAAGAAGATGGATGTTGAAGACCGAGTGAGAAGCAAAAATGTATTTGTATATTTTCTGCAAGGGGTAGGAACAGGGTAATGAAAATAGAACAGGTAGCTCATCGTTTTTCAATGTTCAACCAAGGTTCAGTAACCCTTCAGATGTATTCGCCTTCAGCATGTTTCAACAGGAACGAAACGGCGAAGCTTTGTATTAGCATTAAAAAAATAAACGACTCACTAGATTTGATAACCAAGATAGTCGACATCTACAAGAAAAATGAAGAATATCAACTCACTGAACCTGTGGAATGTGTGTCGATTGATTTCAGTATTAATACCAATACCCTCTTTCTTAACTTGAATCAACTTAATGATATATGTAATAATAATTAAAACCAATTAAATAAAAATTGCATTTATACTGATATGAAAAATTATATTGTCTTCTATATTTGTATGCATTTGTTTTTACCCAACACCATCCCTAATTAAAAAAAAAGAAGAAGAAAATTAAAAAACCTTATAAAATGTGCATGGTTTATTTGCAACAAACCAAATTTCAAATACATATAGTCCAATAATAATTATTGTCTTCATCGAGGTAGCAAAGTCTTCGTTAATGGATAAATTCCTCGTCCTCTTGCCATTCTTCAGGTAAGTTGTCCCAGATGTGATCCAATGTACAGTCGAAAACGTACAAAAGCAACGATCGAGGTAAAATTCTCAATTCTTCAGTAGTTCAATTTTCAATGCCTTCCTCTCCCAAGCGACTGATCATCGCCTCCATTTTGTCCATTATCAAAGTGATAACAGGTCCTCAATCCTCCTCCTCAAACCACAAACACTGCGGACTACACGCCTTATGGCACTTGAGAGGGTTGATTAGTGATTGGTGTCATGCAAAAGTCGGCAGTATACACATTTAATACTATCTTTGACTTCGCGTATAAATCCTGCATATAACAGCAGATGATGAGGAGAGTCAATGTTTCTAAATGATTGCTTATGCACCTCATCTTTTTTGAAATTTATAGTCTCAGAATTTTTTCTGACCCATGTAGCCAATCGAAGTGTTTAATTAAATGAACTAACAAACGAAGTGTCCAAATGAAAATGACATGCAATCTTATCATTTTCTAAATGTTTCAAGTTTGGGCAGCCGAAATCATGAAGATCATAGACTGGTATATCGATAAGTTCTTCTGTGAAACTGCATTTTTCCATTTCTTTTTCTTTGGATAGTAAGAAATACTTCATATCCTCATATTGTACATCACCATAGTTCCATTCCAGTCCGTGAATATGTTTCTTTACCCAAAGATTTGTTTTTGACTGGCCCACTTCTCCAACAGCTCGAGGTGGTTTGAAAAACCAATGCCAGGATGAACCATGGTTGATGGAGATTACAGATCTTTAACGATCAATGAGTTAGAAGCCGAGTGATAGCCCTGAAAATCAATGACCGCCGAACGCATCATATGCTTCAGTAAATGTCCTACGGTGAAGAGATATTTTTACAGTCGATATAATGTTTATATATACATGTATACTGTATCATCACATTTCTCGGAACAAACCCGTTCCCACCTCATATTCTATTATTTTATCGTGAAGAATGAGACAGCAGGCCTTAGTATTAGGCGGAAAGTTCTTACTTACCTCTAGTTGTACACGAATATCAATAGTCGTACTTTTTATTGCTTCAGATTGTTTAGAACAATCTACGATATTGTTGTATAGGTGCAAATGTCTCAAAATCTGATAATGACGGCAGAGGCTGAGTATGCATTTCGTAGAGGAGAGCCACTTTTCCTTCTTTTAAATTCAAATCGTCATAAGGATATTGTCCACGATTCAGGTAGAGTTTCAAAATTTTCAATTAGCAACTCTCAAATAGACTGTAATCTTTGGTAGCGTTTCTCATTCGTTCAGTCTGGAATGCGATAATATCATACCGCGGCTCTTCTAAATTTGGTTGACATCCGCATGATGGTATAGAAGGATCAATCTAATTAGGGATTGATAAATTATTTGCCACTTCTATAAATTTGTTTTATTGAAAACTAGTTTTGAATGTTATGCATTCATCCTCAGTTCAAGGTTTAAATGGATTGTATCAAAAATTTAAACCTTGAACTGAGGATGAATGCATAAATTAAAAATTCATTCAATTGCATAAAATATAAATTCATCCTCAGTTCAAGGTTTAAATTTTTGATACAATAGTAAGAATTAAATCTTGAACTGAGGATGAATGCATAAATTATAAATTCATTCAATTGCATAAAATATAAATTCATCCTCAGTTCAAGGTTTAAATTTTTGATACAATAGTAAGAATTAAATCTTGAACTGAGGATGAATGCATAAATTATAAATTCATTCAATTGCATAAAATATAAATTCATCCTCAGTTCAAAGTTTAAATTTTTGATACAATCCATTTAAATCTTGAACTGAGGATGAATAACATTCAAAACGAGCTTTCAATACAACAAATTTATAGAAGAGGCAAATAATTTATCAATCCCTAATTAGATTGATCCTTCTATACCATCATGCGGATGTCAACCAAATTTAGAAGAGCCGCGGTATGATATTATCGCATTCCAGACTGAACGAATGAGAAACGCTAATCAATCCCTAATTTCTAAATTTGTTGATGTTTTGACAGTACAATTTTCTTGCTGTGTACAGGCAAACTAGAGTATTCGTAATAATGATCGGAACGGAATTGAAATTACCTTGTTTTTGTCTACCATTTTTAACAATCTCAGACGTCCTTGATCAGAAACACGAATATGATATCCTCCAAACCACTTTGTCCAATTTTATTTGTACATTATCATCGCTACCCTTCTCACAGTTCAAGTCCGTACTCGATCGGATCAAAACGAGTTCTTGCTTAAGATTAATTAAAAATTTTCGATAGTCCTCTCATATGCCTAAGAGAATATCCAGGGGCAGGCATGTGCTGAAAACAACGTTTTTATCTAAGGAAAGACTTTTGTCGACACCGAGGATCGTCCATCCCGCATTTTCTAGTCCTTTTACATGATTGGGTGAAAACGATGCATGACCTTTAAGCGTTGTAATTATTCCAGGGTTTCTCACTCTATCAACTTCAACGCTATTCAATTCATATAATTATCCTTATATACTCGTATACCGCATCCCATATCCCATACCGCACTGATGCAATTGACAAACTAAAGGAAAACTGACGAAAAACTGATGAGCAGCCACATACGCTCGGTTTTTAGACCGGTGAGGATTTTCATCCGGCCAGGCTTCAGAACGCCGGACCAGCTAACTGATCGTGTATGGGCCGCTTTAGATTCAGACAAGTTATGTTTTGTGTAGTAAATCGCATACAATTTGTAGATTTTATTGAAGTTATTTCAGTTTTAAATCCATTTGTACATTTTTAACCTCAAGATTACGTAAAAAAATATTTTATTTATTTAATTATGTAATTAAAATAGGATTGGAAGATCCAACTAGAGTCACGCCTAATGATTTTACATTAAATACACTAACTACTATTAATCGTCGTGAAATATTTATAGACGAATTTGTTGACGAACCTGTTGATTATCCGATAGATCATAGTAATTGTTATCAACATTTAGAAAATTTTGGAGTGCAATATATATTAAAATTAGAAAAATTTGTTTAAGGTAATATGCATAAAAAATTATCGGCCGCGAGAGAATGCCCGACGAGAGTTGCGGCTTCGCCTATTCTTACTAACGAAGCCGCAACTCGGGTTCCCACCACATGTAAACAACCAGGCCCCCAAAACGGCGTCAACGACCTCCCAAGGCCAAAGAGAACGTCCCGCCAGATGTTAGGGATGATGAAATCCCGTCTGGGATTCCCGGAACGAGGATATGGTGCTCTTCTATAACCTGTAAATCGTCAATACATTCTATTACATAGAATAGAATGTTTTATTTATTATATATATATATATATATATATATATATATATATATATATATATATATATATATATACATACATAACACGAGCATGTTATGAAAACATTATTAGGGCTTGGTCTAGTGACCGTTAGCCCGGTGTTAGTTGCCTTATCTACTTAGAATTAAAATAAATAAAATAAAAATAAAAACAAACACTTTATACAACAAAATAAACAAGTCAGTTTCTCCTCATATAGAATACTAAAATTTTCATATTAAATGATTATAATTTAAAATACATATTATCATAAAATTTAACCAAGATCAATTATAGTTAAATTCCATTATCAGCTCTTGCCTACAATTATAAGCTATTCTACAATATTTTATTATACTATCCCAATTTTTACCATTTAAATAATCTATAACTTCGTTATTGTTAAGTTGATTCGTATTAAAGCATTCCCTTCGAATCTCCGATAAGATTGGGCATACGGCGAGAAAATGTTGCGTATTTTCGATTTCCCTGGTGTTGCAAAGTGAACATATCTGAGCTTCTTCCTCATTGTATATTTTATAATTTAAGTTCAATAGTTCACCTCTTGCCTTAAATATCCACTTGATATCACTTATTTTTCTGTTGCTGAATAAATAATTATTTTTCCCTAAGTTGTGAGATAGCTGTTTATATAAATTAAATTTAATAGACTTGTTTTTCTTTTCTATAGTATTTATATTGTGGCTTTGTTGCACTTTATCTCTAAGTTTCTGCAAGACAGTTTTCATATCTCCAATATTCTCAAGATCCAACTTATGTTCCATATTTTATAGCTTTTTGCCAGTTTAATTAAATCCTTGAACCAAAACACTTTATTTTGAACAATATCATTTGCTAAATATTTTGGTAATCTATCTTCTTTCATACTTAATACCTTTAATATATAATTATGATGTATCTTTAACGTGTAGAAAAAAAGAGGCTCTAAACCGGTTTCCAAGTGAATTACGAATCTTGGTGTATATTGCGATAGGCTGAATGGTTTTCTAATAAAAAAGTATACAATTTTTTCTAGTTCATAATATTCTTTATTCCCCCATATTTGTGCTCCATACGCCATAATAGATTTAAATACTGAATTGAACACTTGTATTTTCGAAGAGTAGGGTAAAAGATTATTTGACATACAAAATTTCCATGCTACATTTATTCTTGTTTTTGCTTTTTGCAATTTATTTTTAAAATGCCTACTTAGCGAGAGAGTGCTGCTCAAGGTAATTCCTAAATATTTATAATTATTGACAACTTCTATCATATTTTCGCTTAGAAACCACCTTTCCTTTTTTCCGACCCTACCACCATTACGAAAAACCATCACTTTGGATTTATCCAAGTTAATTTTTAATCCCCATTTTTCACAGTATAATTCAATATCATTTATCATTAACTGTAAACTAATTGGGTCTGATGCCAGCGCAACAACATCATCCGCATATGCTAAAATTTTAATATTTTAATTCTTAATCCATATTCCTCCGCCTACTTCTTTTTCCAGATCATTTATATAGCATGAGAACAAAAATGGACTTCTCATTCTTAGCTCTATTGAGCACTATTTTTAATTCTTCTAGTTTAAATGGTTCGTCCAGGCTGTCATTTCCTACCTTTTTTTCAGAGTAATCTATCTCCCTGACCCGTGTAAATTGATTATACATATTATGAAAATGTTCAATCCATGTATCACTAGTTATATTTTCTTCAACTGCAAAATATTTGTTCCTAAATTGATTTACAATATTCCAAAATTCTTTTGTATGAGTCACTGTTTTAAACTTTTCTATTATGCTCGTATAATATTGTTTTTTATTTTCAAGGCAATTTTTTTTATAGTTCTTGTTTTGTAAACATTAATTATTTCTATCTTCTTTTGAGTTTGTTCTTCTGTATATTTTAAGGAAATGAAATGATAATGCCCTTGCTTTTCTGCATTCACCATTGAACCATTTTTCTTCCCTTTTAACCACTGTTTTTATATTGGGATTTGAAATAGCCGATTTTTTAATAATGCATATCAAAGTGTTTAATGTATCACTGATGGATTCCTCCGTATCACTATTATTCACCATTCTAAACAAAGTCGCCTTATTTTCTAGTTTATTCTGGTATAAATCTTTATTCTGTAATGTCCAACTTAAGCTCGGTAATAATGGTAAGATGCTCTGATTTTGTTGTTCTCTTGTACCACAATCCAAACACACAACTAAAGGTAAATGATCCCAATACATTTGAAGATCAACAAAAAAATTTGTTACTATATTTACTATTTCTCGCGTTACGACACAATAATCGATAACCGAAGACCCATTTTTTCTTATATACGTATTTTCTCCATTTCGGTCATTTTTAGTTCTGCCATTTAAAATTATAATGTCATTCGAATAAAAAAAATCGATTAGTTTGGTTCCTCTAGAATCTTTAATTTAATCTTTTGAATGTCTCTGCAGATTTTCTAATACAATGTTATTCTGTATAGCGTTTTTTGAGATGATTTGTAAGTTCTATTACATGAACTCTATTAAGAAAAGCATCATCATCAGGGGGAGATACATTATTAATCATTACAGCAGGTATAGTATTCTTAAACAAACGATCATCAAAATATTTTCTAGTAATACCAAAAACAGAACCACTTAAAAATGATAATAACAATTCTCTCATTTCATTATTGTATCTAAATCCTTTTAGGGTATCATACCATGCAAAAATTTAATTAATAAAAAATACCATTAATATTAAATATTAATATTTAATAAGCGTACATCCAGAAAATAACACTCTCATATATCCCCTAGGTATAATGCCTTTAAAAGTAAGCGTAGATAACAAGATAAAAATAGAACAAGGTGAAAATTTAATTGAACTTTCACTTATTAAAAATAATGATACTAAAGATATAAAATATGGTTTAATAAATAAAGATATAGAATTAAATAATAAATGCACTCTCCAAGAAGGAGTTTATAATTTAAAGAATGATAAAATATTATGTTTTGTTGACTCCCCCGAAGTAATGGCCATTAGTCACGAACCGGCGGAAAAAAAAGATATTGATAAATTAACGTGTACTAATTTACTGAAACACACTCTTTGGACAATAGATGAAGAACGGGTTTATACAAAAAATTACCGCTACCCGGAAATATTTAAAAAAGATATACAACTGGAAATCGACAAACTTTTGGAAAACAAGGTAATACAACATTGAAATTCTCTCTATAATAGCCCTGTTTGGGTTGTCCTCCAAAAAAATGGAAGCTTCTTGTAAACGTAAAATATGAATGGTAATTGACAACAGAAAACTCAACAATAAAAGACTTTTTTTTTTAATTTATTTACAGAAATTTACAACTGTATAAGATTATACAACAAGTAAATATGATAATAAGTACATAACAATTGATAATGACGTGAGAAGGAGCTACCCATTGGTAACACTTCGATGACATCTATGTTAGGAGGTCCCGCGGCCATCTTCTTTTAAGACGCCTCGAAGGATTATCGGGAATAGTTTGGGATGACAGGCTACGCACTGAGGGGTAAGGAGTTTGTAATCAATAAAAGATAAATACCCATTACCTAACATAGAGGATTTATTTGGCAAAATTGGAAGAGCAACTCATTCTTCGGCAATAGATTTAGCTTCAGGATTTCACCAAAGCGAGATGGGCCCAAATTCGATTCTCAAAACGGCTTTTTCAAACGACATTATGAATTCCAAGAATGCCCTTAGGATTAAAAAACTCTCTTCCCATTTTTCGGAGAGCCATGACTATAATTTATTCACGTATACTTGACGTACTTGTATACATGGATGACATTATAATTTTTCTGACAATTTAGAATAACATATTAAACATTTAAAATCAGTCTTGGAAAAAATAAAAACTCATAATCTAAAAATCCAATTAGATAAAACGGAATTTCGTAAAAATCAATTACTGTACGTAGGACTTCAATTAATAATTTCAGATAAAGGAATATAACCCAATCCAACTTAATTAAAAGCTATCGCTGAATTCCCTGAACCAAAAACACAAAAACAAATTAAACACTTTTTAGGACTTACGGGATACTATCGCAAAATGATAAAAAATTATGCCAAAATTGCACAACCTTTAACTTCAGCTTTAAGAAAAGACAAGGAAATAACGGACGAATATAAAAACGCTATTGAACAAATGAAAACCTTATTACAAAACAGTCCTATATTACAATTACTAGACTTTGAAAAACCAATTACACTAACGACAGACGCATCTAATTATGCTATCAGAGGAGTATTATCACAAACAACCAATAATAAAGACTTAGCCATATCTTTTGCATCTAGAATAAACAAGAGGTAAATTACTCTACAGAAAAGGAATTATTAGCCATAGTGTGGGCAAATCGAAGAAAATTGCATGGAATATTTACAACCTAATAAAACTTAGGGTGTACTATGTTCTTCAGAAATTAAAAATATTATAGGCGAACAAATTGATGGCCAAATATTTAATAATTTTTCTGAAATTATTAAAACTAACTGTCGCACTATAAAAATCAAACGGTATTATTATCTTACCGGTCATGAGGTAAGATGATTAATAAAGTCAGTAGGATAGCAATTGATTCACGTGGCATCTGAAAGAGAATGGCGTATATTTGCGTATCTTCTCGGTCACTTAAGTGGCTTATATTGAGTGAAGTGGCTTCTGGTATCCCCTCCTATACAGTGTTGAGTTTTGCATCTTCCATTTTCTAGGATTTTCTGTATTTAACTCCTCCCTCCTTAAGTTTGGAACTCCTGCGAAAACATGTAAGGCAGGCCAGGGTAAAGTTGTTGTGCAGGTATGGTCCTTAATTTATTATTTTTATTTACAGGATAAGAAAGTAAGAAGTAAGTTTCAATAGGTATTGATTGCAGGGGTATTTTTATAAAATAAATGATTATATTGTTCTTTATTGATCAGTGAACTTGACTCAATTGCCAGAATGCCTCTATGTCTTTAGTAATAAAAGTTACATTATAATGTTTTTGTAATGATTTTAAATCTTTAAATTCCAAAATACTGGAGTGAATAATATTTAATTTACAAAATTATAAAGAGTACTCAATGTCATTGATTTCGTTATTAATGAGAATTAAATTAAGCAAAATAATATTATATTGTTGATTTATTTCAATTCGAGTGACTAAAGGGTTTGATAGAAATTGTCTAATTTTGTGATTGTTACTTTGAATAATGTATAAGTCGTGATATCAATTTTTTATTAACTATAATCTGATTATAACTTTAATGAATTTTGTGCTAAAGCATGTATAGCTTTATCATAGCATTCTTTATCTTCTGCATCTGGGATGTCGGTCAGGAAATGGTATTGCCCAAAATATTGATTAATCTCCTTTTTTGTCTATGCTGCTTATTAATAAAAGCATGATCTAATTTATTGCTAATATAGTTGTGATGATTTTCCATAATTAGTTTTGTTTGTAGACTAGTGTGTTGTTAATTATGGATAAAATTTTGTTAATTCTAGGTCTAATGTTTCTACATTAACAGTGTGTACAAGGGCATAATGATTATTAAGTAAATAGGAATCTGATAATTTCACTGGAATTACTCCAGGGCCTTGGGTGAGGTTAAGTGCTATCCTAGATCTAGCTTCTGTAAATAACGGAAAATGATGCTTATGTACTTAAAGTGTGTTGATTCAAAACAAATATATACTTTATGAGTATTAAAATGTATTAATTACATTTTGGTCAAACCACTGATTCCAATTAATATATACTATCTTAGTTTTTATATTTATAACATTGTGATCAAACCACGACCTCCTTAGAACAGTGTTTTTTCATTATTTGATATTCATAAACATAACCTACACTAAGTGCAGTACACTTGGACTGAGCGAAATTTGTCATTTATCTCTAAGTGGAATATGCTGAGTCCTCAATTGAATTTTCAGGTTATTATTTTTCAATGTTAAACAAAACATAATTGTAACCTAAAGGTGTAAAGTCTTACGTTGCCTTTTTACTGCCACCAAGCCAGATAATGAGTTAAGTGAAGCTTGGGAATTTATAGAGGAATATGAGGGTCTTTTTTACCTAAGTATATTTTTTAGTAACTGTTATTTTTTAGAAATCATATGTTACAAAAGAATAAACGTTTTATGGGAAATCAATATTAAATATTAGGTTAACTTAGAAAATAACAAAAATTCAAAATATTTAACAATATTAATCTTCTTAATTTTAATATTTTATGAAATAAATCTGAACCTTCAAATCTTCTCCAAACAAACTCACAAAGATATGAGTCAAGCATACTTCTTCTTGTCCAACACTCTACTTTATTGCATCTTTTAACACTAAACCACAAAGATTCTACTCTTTGTGTGTAGTCTGTTATTCTAGGGCCGACAAAAGTTTGAGAGTGGTTAACAATAAAACAATACGTTTATGATTCATGTTATAACCCCATTAATAGAATCGTATTTATTTATTAAATCATATGTATGTGACAAATCTATAACAGTTATTAATCTACAAAAGTAACTGGCGATACTTAAGTAAAAAAGACCCGAATATGACAATGATTAAGTTCTTTCGAGAACTTTATCATAAAAACTTTTGTAATAAAAGCCCTTCCTATAACTTTTTGTCATGAAACTTTATATACAAGTTCTATATTGTAAAAGTTCTCCATAGAACTTTTTAGTCAGAACCTGGTAAAGGTTATTACAATAGAAGTTCCCACTTAAAAGTGGAGAAATATTCGTGGAATTGTATCTAGAGTACCTGTTTGATAGGTTTTTTGTGATCATCTCTGCATTCATTCACATGATCTCCAAAAAATAAGCTTATAAAAAAAGAGATGTGCCCCATAGGTGTGTGAAAATTTATTTGTGATAATTTATACAGAAAATATTCTAGTAGGGACTTATATTATCATAACATTTATAAAAAGATTTTGGAAAGAAATGAAGTTAATTATTTGAATGATGTCTTCAACTATGATTATACCCACAAAACTGCAATTATCTTCCAGTGATAACAAGCTTGTTTGTTATCAATGGTGCCACTATTGATAGCACAAAATACTGATAAGTTTATGTGCATACATTATTGATTGACTGAATATAGATATTTAAAACATTATAGGTAATGGTACTGGTATTGGTGGGGGGAACCAATCCGGCAAGTGGGCCTTATGGTCCTTTTTACCAACCCCTGACGGCTACTTTTACGTCACCGCCGCGTACTAACCAGAGTGGGAGTGTCAAGATTTATTTCGCGGGATCGCCACGAAATAAATATTAACCGACCCAGGTGGGAATCGAAACCACAACGTTCCGAACCGGGCACTCTGGGACCCTCACCCCAACGTACTCGGCCGTCACGTCCTCAACATTATAGGTAAGTATGTACATAAACTTATCAATGTTTTGTGCTATCAATAGCGGCACAAACAAATTTGCTATTACTGGGAGATAATTTCAGTTTTGAGGATGTAATCGTAAATGAAGACATCATTCAAATAATAATCTCGATAAATAGATATAATAAAATATCGCACTTAGGGACAAATAGCATAATAGAAAATATAAGATTAAATAATGTAAAGGTGCACAATAATAATTATAATGCAGTGTTAGAACTTAAAACTGGTGTAAGAAAACAGACAGAATTTTCAATCTAACAGAAAAAGAGATTCCTAAAAATATAACAAATTTGCCATCACTGGGAGATAATTTCAGTTTTAAGAGTGCAAGCGTAGATAAAGACATCATTCAATTAGTAAACGGAAAAAATAGACTCGAGTGAAAGCCATGTAAATGGAACTAGAAATTTAAATTGTAACATTAAATAAAAACAAAAAGAAAACATAAAATTTAAATAAATAAATTAATACAGATTTGAAACAATCATAAAAATTTCATGAAAAACGTAGGGATATCATTTTAAATTATAATAATTATATATGACAAATTAGTTTGATATATCGATATTTTTATAGAAATATATCGTAATGTCGATATTTTTATAGAAATACGTATATCATGATATCGATATTAAAATTTGAGTATCGAAATCAGATATTTTTTTATATTTTATTAAATAAACAAGCAATCGATGAAAACTATCGAAACGATATATATCTATATTTACATCCCTATTTTTTATGCCAAAACACACTGCCTCAAAAGAAGCAGTTCATCTATCGTGAAAAAGCTTATATTTTTTATGTTCTATTATAATTTAAATGAACTTTATAGAAACACACTTGTTGGTATTACAGGTTGGATTAAAAACCGCCTCGAAACCTAACATTAGAACAGCGCTAGTACGTATGCGTGTATGTCAATGTATTTTCCCTCAAGTCCTCACTGATTTTTGCTCGTAATTTTATAACTTGTAGTTTGTAATTTATTATTATTAAACAAAATTGTACAAAGTATAAACAACAAGACTAATAGTATTACTTTGTACTTTATAATGAAATAGGGCCCTGGAGATGCAGTTGAATAAAATAGTAGGAAATAGAGTAAACACATTTGAAGAGCTCACAAGAGTTTTCTGTCATGTTGAAGTCATTATGAATTGTAGACCATTAATTGATGTGCCAATCTCACCTAGAGATGATCTGGCTATAAATTCGAGTCATTTTCTTGTTGGGTCTTCACTATTATTGCAGCTAGAGCACAGTTTGCAGATGAAAATCCTAATCTTCTCAAGCGTTGGAGTCTAGTTTCTCAAATTAGGAAACATTGTGTAAAGAGATGGACTAAATACCTTACAACGGCATTTAGCCACCAATTTCAAAAGGACACAGTCAATCTTCAAGATTTGGCTTCTGGACAGCAATGTCTCAGTTTAATTAGGGATTGATAAATTATTTGCCAATTCTATAAATTTGATTTATTGAAAACTAGTTTAGAATGTTATACATTCATCCTCAGTTCTAAACACACAAAAAATTCAAAAATAAGCAATTCAAAATATAGTTGGTATTATTATACATATTAAATTATATAAATCAGTATTATAAAACATTTATGAATTATGAATTTAATTAAGACAAGAAATCAAATACATGTTGGTACTCACCAAGGTTTAAATGGATTAATAAAATCCTTCAAATCCAATCCAGACTTTTGCTTAAATGACCAAATAAATATCTCCAATAGTCCAATCTTAAATTTATTCCCATCTATAACAAAAAAACAATTACTCACCGACACTACTGGGAAAACCCTGACCCTTAAATCGTTTACTTAAAACATCCTGCCTATTTCTCGTTCATTGTTAGTACAATGCGAGAAGGAACCAGCACAAACTTTTCTGTTTGATATATCCACTTAAACCTTGGTGAGTACCAACCTGTATTTGATTTCTTGTCTTAATTAAATTCATAATTCATAAATGTTTTATAATACTGATTTATATAATTTAATATGTATAATAATACCAACTATATTTTGAATTGCTTATTTTTGAATTTTTTGTTTTTAGAACTGAGGATGAATGTATAACATTCGAAACTAGTTTTCAATAAAACAAATTTATAGTAGTGGCAAATAATTTATCAATCCCTAATTAGATTGATCCTTCTATACCATCATGCGGATGTCAACTGAATGTCTCAGTTGTTGACTGGCCTCTTGGTCGTGCTACTGAGGTATTTCCTGAAAGTAATAGTAGAATTATAGTGGCAAAAATACAAGTACTTACTGTCCATGATAATACACTCGACCAGTGTCAAAATTGTGTGCGCAATAATTATTTTTTGTTCTCTCATTTACCAAGATGTGATCCTTTATCCTTATTCCATGGGCCAGCTCCTGTGAAGTCTTTAGTGACAGCCCCCTCAGAAAATTAAAAGCGCGAGATGGGATCTTTTTTCCTTCATTTTCCTTTTCCTCATTACTAAATGACAGGTTTCTTTTTTTTTTCTCTCTCTCTCTCTTTTTCTGAAGGTTACATTAATTTTATTTTCAAGATTTTTCGTTACAAAATTTTGATGGGTCTATGTTTAGGCTAAAGAGATAACAAGCTCCTGGCTTGGTAGTCCAGGGGTTAGTTGATTGAGTCTCTGTGTGCGTTAGTGTGAGCCTAAGTGAAAAGGTTCTTTGTGGTATGATGCTTCTATTTTCCTCTATTTTGAGGAAACCAATGAAAGTTAGTTTCTTTAAGACCAATCTGGGTCAGAGACCAGGGCCCCTTTTCTGGTAAATCTAATTTCTTGAAAATACCTTTATTTTAAATAAAACACCTGGCCAGATGCTGCTTTTTTTCTTTATTATTATTCTGTCAGTTTATGGACTGATTTCAATTCCTTATTCATCACAATTTACCACTGTAAGTACCATTTGAATTAACTATTTTGTGTTCAGTTCTGTCAACATAATTTTCATATACTAAAACAGCACACACCATGCCATTGAACATTGAAGCAGCAAACACAGTCCAATACAGAAAGTTCATATGGTTGTTTATGTTCGACCAACGTATTAACACATACTTTCAATATAAAAATGCATTTTTCTGATAAATCCAAACCCAAATATACCTATTTCTTTATTTTTATAAATTTATAAATCCATATATCTAATAGCAGAAGTATAAAAAATGAAGGAAGTAAGTGCATGAGTAGGTAATTGCACTAAATCTGAAATGTTATTGGTAAAGCTTTTATTAATTTCACTAAATAACCAATTATTCTTTACAAATGTCATATATGCATTATTTCCATTTCTGTCATTCAAAACTACTTCCAATCAGATAAATGAAGATCACCATTATTATTAGCAAATAAAAGAGCAATTTTGCCACTCATTTTAGGTCCCAGTCGTTTTGCACCACCTCCTCTACCAACCTGTAAAGAATAAAAAAATTCTTTAGAACTAAATAAGATTATTACTAAAATAAAAAAAAAAAATAGTTCAAGGATTTTGATAAACGATGAAGCCCCGGATGAAATGGGGGCTTGATTTTATTATTTAAACATAATCGTCCAAGGAACATTTTTAAAAAATGAGGAAAAATTTAGCTTAAAAAATAAATATTTTAAAGTCATGTAAAGTCGAAGTTTGTAAAACCTAGTGCACACTTGTCCCAAATTAATGCAAACACATTTACACAAAGCATTATAATATATGCATATTATAGCAACATCGAATAACTCCACTTTTTGATTTTTTTTTAATTTAAAAGCAAAAGTATAATAAAAGTATAACAGCACTTGGTTCAAACATAACTTTTTCTATTTACAATAAATTCCCCAAATAATACAGATTAACGTCATTAAATGACAAAAATTTCTTGGTCGCTGAATCATAAATTTATCTGATAAGCTATTCAGATCAACTCCATACTTTAATGCAGGAGTTCCCATACTTTGTCACATTCATATTAGTATTGCAGATTCATATTCATAAAACAATACCAACTCAATTACAGTATATTAAACAAACAAAACAATATACATTACAGTAAATCTGTTTAAGAAAACAATAAATTGAAATAAAGTTCAAAAATCCAAAATCAATAGTGAAATTGATCTCACATAACAACAACAACAACGGTAAGATTAACACCAAAAATTCTGATGATAAAATTGTATCCATCAAAAATAAGAAATTCGGACACAATTTTTCAGTTGGAAGCATGTTATTTGTTTTCAATCAGCGCGCTAATGTCAGGCTCAATGTAGCTGAACTTTATACTCAAGTCCTCATCACCACCGAGTCATGTCACCTTTACTACGGTAACCATCCTCAATCAGTTTTATTAATTGTAGATCTTGTTTACTCATCTTATAATTGATGCATTTAATAATAATAAACAAAAATTTAATCCCTTATTGAACGTGTTTAAAAGATGATTTTATTCATGACTTTTGTTTACTTGTTCCCGTACCACCTGGGCCCTATTTCATAATGAAGTACAAAGCAATACTATTAGTCTTGTTGTTTGTACTTTGTACAATTTCGTTTCATAACAGCAAAGTACAAAAGTACAAACTGCAAGTTATAAAATTGATAGTACAAGAAAAAGTCAGTGAAGACTTGAGGAGAAAATACATTGATGCTTACGTACTAACGCTTATTCTACCGGTTCTGAGACGGCTTTTAAACCAACCTGTAATATCAAAAAGTTTTTGTCTGTATGAAGTTCATTTAAATTATTATGGAAGATAAAAAAAAGGAACTTTGTAACGAAAAATGAACGGCTTCTTTTGTGGCAGTGCTTTTTTTATCTCAAAAATAAAGATGTATAAATCGTAATGATAGTTTTCAAATATATCGATTGTTTATTTAATTTTTTTGTATTGAAAATATCGGTTTTCAATACTCAAATTTTAATATCGATATGAAGGTATATTTATATAAAAAAAAAACATCCCTAATTTATTTTCAAGCCCCCAATTTGTCATATATAATTATTATAATTTAAAATGTTTGTGATATCCTTTTTCATAAAATTTATAAACTGTTTCAAATATATATTAATTTGTTTATTTAAATTTGATGTATTCCGTTTGTTTTTATTTAATGGTATAATTAAAAATTCTAGTTCCATTTATATGCCTTTCACTTGTATCTATATTTCCGTTTATTAATATCTTTATCCATGCTTAAACCCTCAAAACTGAAATTATCTACCAATGATAGCAAATTTATTATATTTTTAGGAATATCTTTCCAATTCTGTTTTCTTATATCAGTTTTTGTAAAGTTCTAACACTGCATTATAATTATTACTATGCCCCTTTACATTATTTAATTTTATATTTTATATTATGCTATTTGTCCCTATGTACGGTATTTTATCATATTACTTTTTTAATAATTTTATTCAGTATTGAGTATCTATATTTCAGTTTATTATTTGAATGATGTCTTCATCTATGATTACACCCTCAAAACTGAAATTTTCTCTCAGTGATAGCAAATGTCTTTGTTGAACCACTTTCTAAGATAACAATAATGCCCATCATTGATAGCAAAACACTATTAGCTTATATATATATATATATATATATATATATATATATATATATATATATATATATATATATATATATAAACTTACCTATAATGTTATAAATATCTATATTTAATTAATCAATTATGTGTGTGTGTATGTATATATATATATATATATATATATATATATATATATATATATATATATATATATAATGTAAATGACCAATTTGGAATATTTTATTTTTTTTTAACGGTATAATCAAATAATCTATAGGTTATTGGCATTTACACAACACTTGTTCTGGCCTGAGTTAGCATCATGCTAATTTTTAACTACTCCCATATTCTACTTATTATTCAGTTTTATGATGATTAATTATAGAGCTTATGAGAGACTTAAGTGCTTTATTTCAACATTAAGTCATAATCATCATACACATTTATTAAAATTATTCTGAATTATTTAGATGTCTATTACATACTTCCTACAAATTATTTTCTTCTATGTCTTTATTTTCATTTTTTAATTTTAATAGTATTAAATTTGTTTATCAGATTCTTGACCCAGTACACTTGTTTGATTTCTATGTTTAAAATTGGTATTAATAATGTGTTACAGAATTCAACTAACTTTATTATTATTATTAATTAAATATGCATTTATCAATATTGAATCTAAGAAATTATTACTTTGATTAAAGTGTCTCATAATGAAAGCATCCTATAATCAGGGCATGAGATGAGTTATTGAACTTTTTCAAAAGGTTTCAATTTAATTATTTTACAAGAACTTTTATAATTAAAATACTAACATAAAAGTTATAGACAAAAGAACCTTCTGAGAAAAAGTACCTTAAGAACTTATATCACAAGAAGTCTTTATAATAAATTTTCTGTTAATATAAGTACTTGCCAAAATTTTTTTAATACAAATTATGATAATAGAAGTTCCTACTGGAAAATTTTAAATATAGGATCTCACAAATAAGTTTTCACATACCTATGGGGCACATCATTTTTTATAAGCTTATTTTTCAGAGATCATTTGAATGAAATAGGGAGATAACCACAAAAAAACCTGTCAAATAGATGCTCAAGACACAATTCCATCAATATTACCCATAATTTACTAGGTTCTCACTAAAAAGCTTTAAGGAGAACCTTTGTAATATAAAACTTGTTCCTAAAGTGTCAAGAAAAAAAGTTCTAGAAAGAGCTTTTATTACAAAAGTTTTTATGATTAAGTTCTCCAAAGACTGACATAGTGGCAATAAAATGTTAATGTAAAATAATAACCTTAAAATTCACTTGAGGACTTAACATATTCCTCTTGGAGATAAATGGCAAATTTCTCTCAGCCCAAGTGTAGGTTATGTTTATGAATATCAAAAACACTGTAGTAAGGAGGTCGTTGTTTGATCAAAATGTTATTAACATAACTACTAAGAAAGTATATATATTTATTGGAATCAGTGATTTAATCAAAATGTAATAAACATAACTACTAATAAAGTATATATTTGCTAGAATCAACACACTTTAAGAACACAGTAAGCATCACTTTCTGTTATTCGTTGAGTCTTAGCAGTTATCGAGAAAACATCGGTGTGCTACAGCGGATTAACAGAGGGCAAAGCTCAGCTTGCCTAGCCAGCTATGTGATAGATATAATTTTTAATTTATCCCAATCACATTTTCTTTTAGTTTAAATTTTTATTTTTTATCAGAAATATCTGTTATAAGAAGAACTAGTATTTTATTTAGTCAATTAGTATTTATTCTTTTTTACTTTATTTCTTTCTAAACCGATAGTAATATAATGCTAAACAGAGAAAAATGAATAAACCGCCTGGTATTCGATCCCCAAATCAAAAACGAATAAAAAGATGTTGGAAAAGTATTAACGAATCCAATATAAATGAATTCCCAGAAGTTAAAAATAAAAATCAATTTTTAATAATTGAAAAAGACGAAGAAGGAGACCTTAAAAAAGTCTCACCGTTTTTAATTTATAAATCAATAAAAAATCAAGGTGGGGAGCCAAAAAACTAAGAAACGGTACAATTCTAGGCGAAACAAACTCCAGAGAACAATCTGAGAAACTGTTAAAACTTAGGGATTTCGGTTCTATAATAAAAATAAAAGCAAGTCCACATGAAAAATTAAATATGAGCAAGGGAGTAATATTTTGTCCAGACCTAGATGGAGTAGAGGAAAATGAAATTTTGGAAGAATTAGGAAAATATAATGTTAAAGAAATCAAAAGAATAGTTTCCAGAAAGACAGGAACCGAAAGGAAAACACATTTATATATCCTTACATTTTCATTGCCTACTCTTCCAGAAACCATTCATGTGGGATTCCAAAAAATAATGGTAAAAATGTATGTACCTAATCCAATTAGGTACAGAACTTGTTTAAAATTCGGACATTTCGTTGATAAATGCTCAAAAACACCCATATGTGTTTACTGTTCAAAATCAGAACATAATGGTTCACCATGTGATTCAATCGTTCCGAACTGTGTAAATTGTGGAAACCATCACTCTAGTCTAGATTTGAAATGTCCCAGACTGCTTGAAGAAAAAGAAATTAAAACTATACAGTTTAAAGAAAAAATCTCTTATAATGATGCTAAAAAGAAATATAAAGAAAGCCGTCCTATTAATGGAAACGTAAACTACGCTGATGCAGTTAGAAATAATAGGAAAGTAGGAATAGATGTAGGCAGCCAAACTGACGATAGCAATTTTATTGAAAAAATTATTATTCCCTCTAATTCAAGAGAGGAAAGATTGCAGACTGATAAGTCCCACCCCTACCCCTAAGATCCCCTTCCACCGCTTCCTCTCTCCTACTCCTCACATCTCCTACACCAATAACATACTACTATGTTCACTTCTATGTGTAAAATATTATCGAACATTATTTACAAACAATTTACGTAATACATTCTCAAATAACTCCATATTATACGTAAATATAAAGCTTCCTACAAAAAATATATATACGCATGGGACATTTAAGTCTCTTATTTATCGATTTCTTGTTAATTATTTTTTATCAAACTTTTTTTCTTTTTCTTTATATAGTTGCTATTATTTTTTTATCAATCTTTCTCTCATTTTCTAAATATCGTTGTTATTATTTTTATTTTAAATTTTCTTTTATTTATTCATTTATTTTTTTTTTTCACAATTACCATTCAAACGACTATTATCCAGACTGTTAGTCTAACGATGCAGGCCCAAGCACATTTTCATCTAATTAATCAATATGTCTATCATCCAGTGGAATAGTAACGGGATAAGAACTCACTATAATGACATGAAATTAATACTCTATGAAGAAAACCCGACCTGTATCTGTTTACAAGAAACCCGCCTGAAACCTATTGATAAATTCTCACTTAAAGGGCATGATATCTATCGTAAGGACGGTCCAATAGTAAATCACGGAGGAGTTATAATAGCCGTAAAAAAATCATTTTACTCAGAAAAAATTAAAATAGACTCCCCATTACAAGCATTAGCCATCCAAATACACATAAATACTACATTTTCCTTATGCAACATCTACATCCCTCTAGACCAAAATATTACCTTAGACGAACTTAGAAACCTTTTTGTTCAGCTACCACCACCAGTCCTCTTTATTGGAGATCTGAACGAGCACAGCCTACAGTGGGGCTCACCACATACCAATACCAGAGGAAAAATAATTGAAGAATTCATCGACAGAACTGGTATGTTAGTACTAAATACAGGCGAACCAACTTATCTCAGCAGCTCATACCACACCTACTCAACTATAGATTTATCTATT
Organism: Rhaphigaster nebulosa; assembly: GCA_948150685.1. Taxonomy (NCBI): domain Eukaryota; kingdom Metazoa; phylum Arthropoda; class Insecta; order Hemiptera; family Pentatomidae; genus Rhaphigaster; species Rhaphigaster nebulosa. The sequence goes on from OX411307.1 coordinate 177,419,466, forward strand.
TGCAGCCCATCACTCTTCAATCGAATAGACTGGAATGTACTTCCCGACCAATATGGAAGTGACCACTTCCCTCTTCGCCTACAATTCCCCAATAGAAGTACTATTGTCAACAGGAACCCACGCTGGATCATCAAAAAAGCTAACTGGGACCTATACCAAGAACTTATTGTAACACCAAAACCAGACCCAAATAGACTCGACGTAGATACAGGTTGTGAAATTATCACCGAGACTATACTACATGCGGCCGAAATTTCCATACCGAAAACTACTTGCTCACCTAAAAGAATACCAGTACCCTGGTACAATGATGAATGCAGAAATGCTGTTAAAAATCGAAGAAAAGCATATAAAAAATTTACTAAAAACATGAACCCCCAAAACATTCAAGAGTATAAAAAACAAAGAGCAATATGCAGGAAAACAATTAATAGCAATAAAGCTAAATCTTGGATAACGTTTGTTGAATCAATCAATAGCTCCACCCCTTGCAGTATAGTATGGGACAAAATAAAGAAAGTAATGGGAAATGCCACGCCTCAATCTTATTCCATCATAAAAGAAGGCAAATTAACTAGCAATAATCTCACAGTGGCAGAGGAATTTTCCAGATTTTATGATAATCTATATAATGCACCCAGCTACATTGAATTAGAAGAAATAGATTCTCCCACAGAAAACTATACAACTTCCAATAGTAATGAAAATAATGATTATAACAAACCATTCACCATTTGGGAACTCAAAACCATTTTAAAAAAACTCAAAGGATCTTCACCAGGACCTGATGGAATAACGTACCAGATGATTCAGCACCTCCCTTCAAAAACTCTACGCTGGCTTCTTGACCTATATAATAACATCTGGCACAGCTGTAAACTTCCAAGCAAATGGCGTGAAGCTGAAATAATTCCCATTTTGAAAGCCGGAAAAGATAAACGTGAAGTAGCAAATTACCACCCAATATTTCTGACAAGTTGCCTCTATAAGGTATATGAGCGAATGATCAATAAGAGGCTCGTTTGGGTCCTGGAAAATAATCATTGTATTCAAAACTTTCAATGTGGCTTCAGAAAAGGAAGATCGACCCTAGACCACTTAGTTCAAATAGAGCCGGAGTTGCAGTATACTTTTTAAAAAACAAGCGGTTGCCATATACTTCGACATGGAAAAATCCTTCGACAGAACCAGTAGAAAAACTATAATCAAGAAGTTATCTGGTTTAGGTTTAAAGGGAGAAATTTTGGAATTTGTTAAAAATTTTTTGGCCAAAAGACTGTTCAGGGTACGCATAGGAGGTGTCACCACGAGATGTAAGGAGCAGAAGAACGGATTACCACAAGGCTGCGTTACCAGCACTACACTTTTTTCTCTGGCTATTAATGAATTGGGTAAAAACCTTCCCAGAGGTGTTAAAGCTATGCTATATGTCGATGACCTTGCAATTATGTGCACAGCTAATGAAATTAACGTCATAAAAGAAAAACTGCAACAGGCACTATGCCGCATATATACGCATTTAGTCACGAAAAAACTAAATGTATGCACTTTTCCAGAAAACGTAACACTCCAATGTCCCCTGAATTACTACTGGGAGATAATATAATACCATTCGTCGAAACTTGCCGATTCTTGGGCCTTACATTTGACAGACGCCTTTCCTGAGAAACTCATACTAGGACACTCAAGATTAGCTGTATAAAAAAGTTAAACATCTTAAAAGTCCTTGGTGGTACCACATGGGGGTCAGATAGGTCCACATTATTAAAATTATAGCAGACAATTATATGCTCCAAATTAGATTATGGCTCGATTATATATGGCTCAGCACGCATTACAACCCTTTCAAAACTAGATGCAGTCCACCACGCGGGTATCAGGCTATCTACAGGAGCCTTCTGCACAAATCCTATACTGAGTCTCTGCAATGAATCAGGGCTGCCACCACTTCTTTTCAGAAGACAGAAACTGGCAATAAATTACTTATCCAAATTATACCCAAATACCTCGCATCCTTCTCACAGATATATCTTTAAAGCAAAATTTTCCAGGAAATTCCAGCAAACACCAAATAGTACCATCCCATTAGCTGAAAGAATGTCAGCCGCCATCCGTCATATAGAAACAATAACTCTAAACCCATACAACGCAAACTCACCACCTTGGACCTTTGAACAACCAATTATTCACCGAAAATTAGCAAAATATAAAAAAGGAACCACTTTGCCAATCGAATACAAAGCATTATTAAATCAAACCCTGGCTAAGATACCGGATAATACAATAATGTACACAGACGGATCAAAAAATAATACTTCAAAAGCCTACGCCGTGGTGATTCCTCAACATACGTATAAATATAAATTATCCCCGTTATGTAGCGTATGCACTGCTGAACTTAACGCTATCGCTTCAGCACTACATATAGCCATGTCTGCTCCCACAGGTAACATCACAATTATCCCCGACTTTCCCAGTGCATTAAAAGGACTAAATAACATGTATTCCGAAAACAACATCATCAAAATCCACGAGTACATCACTATGATCAAACGGCTAGACAAAAATATTCACCTGATATGGGTACCTAGTCATTTAGGAATCACAGGAAACGAAATGGCAGATAACGCAGATAAGAAGCCCTTGCACTCCCTGGGTGAGGACGGGCCATAGTAAATAAAACAGAAATAGCTCAACCTCTAAAGGAAAAAATAAAACAAGGATGGCAGTCAATGTGGGACGAAAGCCCTCCCAGCAAATTGAAGGCAATAAAACAAACTGTGCAGCCATGGAATACTTCGAACCGTAGAAATCGAGGAGAGGAAGTAGCACTAACCCGACTATGGATAGGCCACACAAGAATGACCCATGGGCATCTCATTACTAAAAACCAGAATCCGACATGCCCCAAATGCAACAATTTACTGACAATAGACCATATATTTCAACACTGCCCTTACTTTACCGCAAAAATGTCACAGAAAGGACCGCAATATTCCATCAGATATCGCAATAGCTTTAGGAGAAAATGAAATAAGATATATAAAACAAGACTTAGGAATTAATATAAACAATAACCAACAAAACTAGAACAACCAACCAACCTTTCTGTTATACACAGAGGCTAGATCTAGTTTTTATCGATCGCTTTATCAATTCTTAGTCACAAAAATGTCATTCATTATTCTGCTCCTACAAACAATTTAATTATTATAAATTTGTTTTATAATACGGCTAATTTTCCTTATGTTTGTTGAGTAACAATTGACCCACCGATTTCTTACATAAAGGTAATAAATAGTACATGTTCATAAATACAAGAGTACAAATTACAAGAGCTAATATTTTTTGTTTCATAATGGGGACGACGATACTAATAGTATTAGCTCATTTATACAAGTTAGGAAGTACAAAAGTTCAAGATAGAATGTGGGAAGGTTTGTTTTTAGAGTTTGCAGATTAGTTATTGTCATTAGGTAATAATATTTTATTCATTTTTTTTTTATTTACAGTTTTGTTAATGTTTATAACTTTTGGAGGGCCACGAATTGAATTTGATTAAGATCTTCCTCCGCGCAATGACCGGTCGGTCCTTGCAATATGAAATATTCTGATTTTTTAATTGAAAGGCCTCAAACTGTGTTCCGAGGACAAAAATATCTTTTATACATTTTAATTTATAAATTAACTTTTTAATTTATCTCATGTTATGCATACATATACCTATACAAAGATGCATAATAATGCGAAGGACTTATTAATTAAAGAATATTAATGAGTTTAAAAAAAAAGTCAGTTAATATAAAAACTTTTGTCTGTGTATTCGAAAATTTATTATTGATGATTTTGTTATTATTAAATAAAATGAGTTTGGTACACCTGTGTTAATATATTCGTATACATTCGACAGTAGTCGATTAGATTCCAAGATGAGTAAGAGAGAAGGAAATAGAAAAACGCGCTTGTAAAAGATATTATTTGGTGTGTCTATATTATTTGTTATGTATAAGATATCATCAAGGACCCCACAGTATTTTATAGGAAAAGTAATTTCAATCAAATGCTTTGAAACTTTGAAGAGAACTAGTTTTTGTCATTCTGAGCAAAAGTCACCGTTGCTCCAAAACAATTCGATGAGCAGGATTATGTGAATTAAGATTTACCTATACCGGAATGGTAAAGGCATCATATACAATAAGGTATTCAACTATATTTACTTCAATTTTTACTGGTTCAGATGCATACACACACCCACGCACACAAGATGTATATACATATATATATATATAATATCGCGGATCAACTTGCACCCAATCATATCCACAGTGTGCTATATAATCCCATTATAATTATATATAGGTAATTAGGGATTGATAAATTATTTGCCACATCTATAAATAATTTTGTTTTATTGAAAACTAGCATCGAATGTTATACATTCATCTTCAGTTCTAAAAATACACAAAAAATTCAAAATATAGTTTGGCATTATTATACATATGAAATTGTATGTAATATAAATCAGTATTATAAAACATTTATGAATGAATTTAATTAAGACAAGAAATCAAATACATGTTGGTACTCACCAAGGTTTAAATGGATTATATCAAACAGAAAAGTTTGTACTGGTTTCTTCTCGCATTGAACTACCAATGAAAGAAAGGTAGGTAGGATGTTTATAGGTAAACGGTTTAAGGGTCGGTTTTTTTCAGTTATGCCGGTGAGTAATTGGTTTTTCTGTTATAGATGGGAATACATTTAAGATTGGACTATTGGAGATTTATTTTAAGACGACGGATCATCATAGTTTGGTTTCCTGGTTGTTAATTTTAATCCGAGATGCGGTTCCATATCCAAAAGGCTGTTCCTTTTTATCGACTTGATTTCTTTAAATGCTGAAAAGCAACCTCACGTATATACGATATATATTGTAATATACACATTTTTTCATATTATAGGTACGTTGTAAATAATTGTTTTTAGATATCTTAAATTAGATTTAATATTTGGAAATAGGGATTCTCAGGAAAATAATACAACATTTATTTGTCCTGACTGCAATCATCATAAATTATAATGAAAAGTGTGTTTGTCATCATAAATGGAACCAAAATAGACCGTTTTATTTAAAAACATGGCGGCTCTATTTTGGACTTCAACAGAACCACTGCCATAATGATCGAGTGGGTGAAGATGATCAATTTGTCAATACTTCGACAATAAACCTGATCTAAGAAAATCAAAAAGAAGTAGAAGAGATTTTCATCAAATGAGAACTTCAGAAAATCATAAATGGTCCATTTGTATTAAATAATCAAAATGGCAGTTCGCCATTTTTGAAACCTGGATTGGTGTAACGGACAACAAAGGGAGAGTAGCCATTGTTGTTAGGACCAGAGACCGGGGTAGACATCTTAAGAGCTCCGGTAATACTTCATCCACATTCAAGATCATCATTTTGGTAACACACATTCATTATATCCCGTAAACCACCGTCATCGTTCTATAAGAAGAAAGTGTTAAATTTAAGATAATTGACGCTTCACGTTTTAGTATGTTTTGTAATAGTAATAGTTCTGTGTGTCTGTGTCTGGTTGTCTAGTAACCCACCCTGAGATTAGAGTCAAACTTAAATAAAACAAATAAATATATAAAAAAGGGAAAATAAGTTTAATTTATTTATTTCCCGAAAAACGTGACATTACAATATATATATATATATATATATATATATATATATATATATATATATATATATATAATCATTTGTATTTGGAAACCACAAATACACAATACTAACAAGTAACAAAGTTTTTTATTATTTTTCTATGTTCAAAGGCGAATGCAACGCGTACTCCCACCAAACTCTTCCTGTAACCTGGGCGATGGTTTACCACACTTTCGGAAATAGTCCAGTCAAATTACACATCCAATCTTGCAAAAGATCAAGTATTTCTAATTTTGATTTTATGATATTTGGACCTAAGTGCAGTAGTAAAGTGACCAGACATCCCACATTTTGGTCCTCGTTCCCCGACAAAAACTGTCCCACATTGGGTAATCTTTTATCTTTTGGCCTAAAAAAATTGGTGTGTATTAATGGTTTCTTATGTAAAAATGTCTGGAAAAAATGATGATGAAAAGTCTATCACTCCGGGACTATATGGCCGATTTTTCAAAATGGCCGCCGTATATTTTTAGGTTTATAGCCATTAAATCCCAAGAAATTACAATTAATTAAATATGTAAATAAAAAAAAATAAAGAATTAAATTGCAAACAAGTATTCGTAGTCACATTTTATTAGGAAAAAAATAGTTCTTAAACAATCTATTTATATGAGGTCTACAAGATAAAAACCAGGACACACCATGGTCCGATTCCCCATAGGGTAGGAAAGTAGGAAACTTAATTTAGTATTTTGTTTTATTATTTACAATGATGAACCTTTGTAATCGACCAAGAAGAAAATAAATTCGAGGTTTTACGTTTCAAGATACAAAAAACTCCGTCCGTCCGCCATCCGCCGCTTTTCTCTCTTTGTTCCGATTTTATTAGGATTTGGCTGAATAGATATTTTATGTTGATGTTTTAATTTTTTGTATCTTGTTTTATTTTGGTTTTCCATATATAATTGATAAAAAAAAAAAAAAAAAATTGAACATGTCATTTATTTTTTTTCACCTGTCCCACATTCCATTGTAAAACATCTGGTCACTTTAGCCAGTAGTAAAAATCCAAATTTTCTACTTCGAAAGACATGTGCGAGCTGCGTAGCAGTCAAAAAAACAGAAAAATGTTGGTACCATTTTCAGTTTCTGATCAATATCTCCCAAAGTATGCGCCAAAAAGAAATTTGTATTAACTTTTCAAACTAGATTATATTTATCACAATTTGGGACCTGAACCAACTCAATACATTAAGTAGTTACGGAGATATAGGTATTCAGATATTGAACATTTTTCCAAATATTGAACATTTTTTATTTTGGTCCCTAACTTTGTCAAATATCACTGAAAATACTAAACTAATTCAATAAAAAAAGTCATCCGGAATGAACTTGAAGAATATTAATTTGGCTTGTCACAAAATTAGCATATAACCGAAAATCTTGAAAATGAAATTAAGGAATAATCAATGTTCAACAGTTGACGAGAATGTTTATAGCAATAACTAGGAGTTTTGGTTTATTAAACAAATAAAATAGAACTTATAGAAGTAGTATTGTACTAAAGAAAATTTCATTAATTTTAGCAGCCCAGGTTTCAAGAAATGTTCCTCTGAAGAAGGCACATGTTCATCGAAGGAATTCTCAAGACGAACAACAACCTCGTCTAGCCGGTCGTTCAATATAGGGATGGAGATACCTTCCTCATTATCAGAATCCTCTAGTTGAAGAGATTAGACGTTTTGATATAATTTTCTCGCGTAAAATCGACAGAAGACTGAGCATTTTAGCCCAGCTTTCTGGCAGCTGAAAATGCCGCTGCAACTTTTTTGCACTTGCAGGAAATCATCCGCAGTAGTATCTGAGGAGCAGAATCCAGGGTGATGGTGATGGGTGTAAGTCCCTGATCATCGAGCTTTCACTCACAATATGTAAGATTTTTTATAACTCCCAACTTTGGAACTTGGTGGTTCTGTCAGTTCTGTAAACATGGCGGTGTGCTGCATCTTCTGTTGGGGGCAAGCGAGCAAGATTGATTTTGGAGTTAGCTGAAGATTTAGACCACCGCAATGGTATTACTGAAAATACTGCCAACCTTTCTTTGTTTTTTGGCTGCTACGCAACTCGCACAGGTCTTTCGAAGTAGCAAATTTGTTTGTTCACAACTGGCTTAGATCCAAATAACATAAAACAAAATTAGAACTACTTCACCTTTTGCAAGGTCGGGCCCTTTTTCATGCCTATATTGACTGGAATAAAACACAGAGATAGGGGCTACAACCTGTAGCCTACAGGAGTTGGGGTAGCTGATGCCGCCTCTCTTCTATGGCTTGCTGCTTTTACTCTCTGTATGTATTCTTAGATGCATTCAGACAACCAGAAGGATAAAGAATGTGCAACAGTTACCTATTAACAAAGTAGTATAATGTCTTTCATCGTTGTCATGGTCTCATATTGTATACGTCACATCATAGAAAAAAATAGGTACAAAAAAGTCACATGATTGCTAATGATGTAGAGGTTGCTGCGACATAGTAATGTCGATCAACTAAAAACTAACAAAAAGTACATGGGCTGATTAATTAGAAAATTAAGTACGTGCTTCGAAGTAAAAATGGTCTCTAACCACACCTTTTTTTCTTAAACTAAATTAATTTTTTTTTTCAAAACTTTTAAGGGGGCCACGCCCCTCCCCTGCCCACCCTGCGTACGCCCACGAATGTGTCCTAGTTTTTGGTATTAAGTGCACTTGACAATGGTGTCTTCCTTTTGTGTAAAAATCTTAATAAAAGAAAGAAGACTTCTTTGTACCAGTGGCGGATAAGAAACAAATGTTAATAGTTATGTTATCAGATTGGCACTTATTTTGTTCATCAATTAGTCTTGACTTTACGAAACCGAGAAATAACAGTCAGGTGACAGTGATGCAATATTAGTCACAACCATTTGATTCGCCGGTGGCATAGTCAATAATAAATGGCGCACTTTATCCAATTTCTCTAAGTTTGCCCCAGATGATTTCAATTCTCTTATGATCTTGTAAAGTCTTATAAAATGATTTTATAAAGTTCCAGAAAAATCAAATTTCATTGTTAATAATGTTTTATCAGTAGCAATTGATTAGCAATGGTAGATTGAGCATAAGTTTTATTAAATTTTGTCCATATTTGAAAATCAGATTGGCAATCTTTAATACATTCTAAGTGTTCATCAGAAATACGTTCAATGGTTTTTGATTTACATTTCTTGTCTTTTCTTATTAAAACCTCCAACTCTGTATTCTTTCCCAACCTTTGAACAGCCGTATCCGAGGGTAAAATTGTGGGTACAACTTTACAATCGGGTCGCATTGTCAATGTCTGCATCCGAAAGTCGCCACACTAGCGATCTCGAGCACCATTTGTGCTAACTAACTGCTTTTTATTCAATTGTAAGATTCGTATTCATTAGAATTATTAAAATTATTACTAGTTTAATTAGATATTATTTAAAATTATTAGTGCTGTCGACTTCCGCTCACTACGTTCCCTCAATAGATAAACAAAACCTCAACGGATCCTTTTCAGTTGAGGTCGGGGCCTTACCGTAATAACAAATATTACTGCTTTAAATACAGCTGTCGACTTCCATTCGCTACACTTGCTCAAGAGATATACAAACATCCAAAACATTTCAGACCTTTTTAGTTCAGGTCGGGCCCTAACCGTAATTCAAATTATCACTGTTTTAAATTATTACTACAACTTCCCCAGACCACCGGAAGTCAACAGCACTAATAATTTTAAATCATATGTAATTAAAATAGTAATAATTAAAATGAATACGAATTTTAGAATTGAATAAAAAGCAGTTAAGTAGCACAAATGGATATAAGATGAAAAGCCGAAAAAGGTTTACACTTATTTTCCTTTAAACTTACCCCTAAATAGTCGGAAAACCGTATGAACCGCGAAAATCCATTCACGAGATATAAGAGGAAAGGCGAATGAAGAGTCGGAAAATTTTCATTTGAAAATTGCAGTGCTAACAGAAAAAAAAATATTTATTTATATATATAAGCAAATATAAATAATAGGCCTCCTATCTTACTGCCTAATTTAAATGCGGCCTCTAATGGTAAAAAAGTTCCCCATCTATGGTATACATACCATCTTATATCTTTTGGCGATGGAACTCATTTTCGGTAAATAACGGAGTAATCATATATAACTGAGTTCAACTAAAAAAGAACGTTTCAGGGACATATGATGGTAATGAGAATTGAGATGCTTGATTCAACAAAAAAATTTATAATTTAATAAAAACTCATCGTTTGGTTTTTGTCATTGAGTCGGAAAGTGAAATAAACATAATGAATAAAAAAAAAAAAAAATTGATACTCATTTCTAAGTAGGAAACGATTTTTTTACTTTTCTCTGAGAATCATCCATAAGCTCGGTAATAAGTGATAAATTTTATGTTTTAATTTATTTAAAAATATTCTAATTTTAAATTGAAGTGCACAAATGATAACCAACATTTTTTTTAAATAAATTTTTATGCGAGTTTCGGCTTATCACTTGAGAACAGTTGTATGCTAACAAATGGCAGTGACATCTTTCGGTTCGAGATAGAATGACCAATCAAACCTTACTAAATAATTAAGCTAAGGATTTTAAGAAAACTGCAAAGGAAAATATGGACAAACAACTCATTATTGGATATGTGAAGTTTTGAAAGAAACGGGTATTAAGTATTAAGGTATAAGTAGTAAGGGGAGGGCTGTGGATGTATCACCTTTTGAAAGAAAAAGTGAAAAAATTACTCTGGGAAAATTTCATGTGGATATATTCAATTTTGAATAAAAAGGATGATTTTGAACCTCTATTTGACAGGAAAAAATTAGGTTTTGAAAACAAACTGAATAACCATTAGATGCAGTTTTGAATGAAGAATTTTAATTCGTCAAAAACTTTTTGGATAAATCAATTTTTGATGGAAAACTCCTCATTTATATACAATTTTTTTGTTACAAAAAGAATTATTTATTAAATTTAAAAATTGAGTTTTAATTTTTACTTTAATTGTTCAATCATGTTTTTTAGGGTGTTGGTTACGAATTCCAGCATTGTTACCTCGAAATTTCACGGAAATATTAAAAAAAATAAATAAAAAAATGCTATTTTTCTAAAAACTTATAACTCGAATAAATTCTAATTATATATTAAATTAAACAAGAGAAAATTGCCTACAATTTAGATTCTAATGATTTTTTAAGCGAGCGCGAGTCAAAATTATGTGGAGGGACTTGAAAATAATTTATTCAGTAAAGGTCTCGGTGAAAAGATTTTAGAGGAATTCTGAAAATTTGCTCCTTTATGTTTTTTGGGGTCCTGATTGCGAATTTCTACTTTGTTGCCTCAAATTTTTCCCATAAATATAAAAAAAAACTCAATACCTAATATCGATATTCCGCCTCATAATTTTGAATACTCGAATAAATTATTTTAGCAAAGTCTCTCCATACGAGGCATAAATGTAATGTATTAATATCATTATACAAACTACGTTTTTAAGTTATTCATATCATCATTTAGCCTTTGCGCCACATAGGTATAATTAATAACCATAAATTTAACTTCAATGAATAAATATTTAATATTAGTGGAAATAATAAAATTAGAAAATACCTGGAATAAATTTATATAACTAATAATATAAAAAATGTAGTAAATTTTAAAACTGACATGAAGCGGATAGGTCAAACACTACATTGACACTCCAAATAAATAAATTTTTTAAATAAGTAATGATTAATAGAAAACTAAAAAAATAACAGCAATTAATAAGATAATTTAAATAGTAAATTCAAGCAATATATCGATTATGCAGTATGGGTTAGAGAAATCCTAGTGAGCAAAACAGCATTGGACACAGTGCATTTTTAGATGTATTGTGATTAAGAACAGTAATTATATATTGCTAAAACTTTAAAAATATTGGGTCATTAATAGTAATGAATTAAATTGATAAATAGTGTGTAGTTAATTTTTTAGAGTAAATCGAAGGACAAGAACTTTTTATGCGAAAATTAAATAGTTTGAATGAAAAATGGTTTTAATTAACGGCTGTGTAGATATGATTAAATACCACCAAATGAAAATAATTAATGTAAATAGTGTGTCTTTTTAATTATTAGTTGACATCCGCATGATGGTATAGAAGGATCAATCTAATTAGGGATTGATAAATTATTTGCCACTTCTATAAATTTGTTTTATTGAAAACTAGTCTCGAATGTTATACAATTAAACCATGAACTGAGAATGAATGTATAACATTCGAAACTAGTTTTCAATAAAACAAATTTATAGAAGTGGCAAATAATTTATCAATCCCTAATTTTTAATTATTAATTTGGCCATTTCTAAATTATTATTTTTTATATAATAAGTATGTTTATACCATTTACGTGATGTAAAGTTTTGTGATATGGTTTTGTTAAATAATAATTGTATTATATGGGTTATTGGATGTTTGTGAAATATATAAAATCAATGTGCAATAATTTTTGTTTATAGATGGCAGGTTTGAAAATTGGCAAAATGGGCTGAAACTTTGCCTAATGTAATTTAATAAACACAACAAAGTAAAGAAATGAAGTTTAAAAGGGTTTATTTCTCTAAAAATATAATAATATAAGTAATTGAGTATTTTATAAACTTACTGGTTTTCCTCCGATTCAGCCTCATCCAAAGCGAGCGCCCTAAGTACCAAGTCTTCACGCAAATTCATGTTTCAGACGAAACATATATTCTGACACCAAATATAATAAAAAGCCTCCTGAATCCAGCTGCGATAATTCTGCGATCTACTGACCGAATTCGATATCCCGATTTACCGATTGAAAAGCATTCAACCGTCTCTGGGTTGTTTGTTAAAAATTTTCAAATAGCAGTTGTTACCACATTGTTCAGAACCCTAGAGAAAATTTTTATGTATCTTGTGTGAGCTGCTCCAGAGACTGATTAGAAATCAATTGAGAAAAAATTACTTGCATGCCAGTAAATCTGAAATCATTGTCAGCTATAAGAGTTCCTAGAGATTGGTCCTTTCAAGTTTGAGAAGGTTGATCAGATTACATACCTTGGCTACATAATATTGAGGTAAACAAGAGAAGTACCAATGCCAATAGATCATACTTGGATGCTGTGCAAGTATCCTAGCAGTGAAGTAAAAATTTAGTAAATGTAACATTGGGAACGGGTAGAGGGGAGGGGGAGTGCCCATAGTAGTGGTGTGGGTGTGGGAGGAGGGGGACCAGCGAACCACAAGAGTCTAAAGAGAAATTTCCTTACCAGGTGAAGCTGCACACCGAGTCTTGTTGGTGGTGAAAACAATCAACTTTACAGAACAAGAGATAGATGTGCTTGATGGTGTTCTATGCGAATTTGACAAATCTACAATTTGGAAGCACATGAAAATAGAAGACGCCAAGCTCTTAAAACTAAATTCAACACTGCCCTACAAAACCTAGAAAACAGTGGACCAACTGCAAAACTTTGGGTTAACCATTTCTTCTTTTTACAATAAGTTTACTTTCCATCAAGTCTCATAATTCATTTATGGCAAATTACCTAAACTCTGAGTTTTCCAATATGTAATTGCAACCATGAGCGAAAGTATTTTCACAATTCCGATCAAAAGGGTGCCTTGCTGCTGATTTAGGAACTTAAAAAATTCTTTGTAACAATTTCGGTGCTGTCTCCCTTCTGCTGCTACCAAATCTTCTATTTCACCAATCCTGCCCATGGCAGATGATGATATTTTATTATTTCTTTTGGTATAATATTCAACATAATATGGTAATTTATTATTATTGAGCTTATTAATAATTTATTTATTATTATTAAGCTTATTGTTAATTTAATTGTGAATGCATTTTGTACATGGAAGATATAACACCTTTTACAAGGAATAGGTGTATCAATTTTTTTATAACAGAAATATATAATATAATACCTAATAAAAGCTTAATGAAAATGATAAGAAACGTAAGTGGGCCGGGAACAGAGGAATTTGCTGTCTTACTCTATAAATTCTGATTTTTAGGCCAAAACTGGGAGTTTTGTTAAAAATAACCAGTGAAATAGAGGGTAAATATTTATTTGTATATCTACAACAAAGCAAAACTTCTGGGTGTTTGGGAAGAGCTATTCATTATTGGTATTATTCCCAACAACTCAAAGCCATTTCTTTAAATATGTGAAACTAATAGGTTTTACTTTGCCTGATGAAACCTTTAGCTAGTTGAAAACTAAAACAATGCTTGAGAAGAATAAAAAATAGCTGACACTATATCAATGTCCACAATCAGCAATTACAACAGTCAATTTTTTCCTAAAATTGATAGCGCCTCAGATGTGAAATACTTCTAACAATAATATTACATAATTAAGTAAATTGAAAGTGATTTAAGTAGTATATAGTTACTTAAAAAAATATAATGACCAAAAAGACAACCATTGCATGTTAAATGACTTAAAATAATAATTAATAAATAGTACTAGTGATTAATATTATGTGTAGATCATCATACATTCATAAATAAGAAAAACAAATTAATTCTTCCCAAAAAAGTCACAATAATAGTAATAAACTATAAGTTAATGCAAACATCTTCAGGTAGAAAGTTTATTTGTTTTCCTATTATCATGAAGTAAATTTACAAAAAATGGAAATATTTAATTGCCTAAAGCGAATATCAGTGAAAGAGGGAGAAAAAGATACAAGAATAAGATACATAAGCAACTGAATTAATTTAAAAAAAGGCTCACCAAAATGTCTTGTAGAAGATCTTGTTTTTCCTTAACAGTAGATAAGTTTTTATAGGTCTGTAAAAGAAAATTAATAAATGAAAATATTTTTTCTTTGTCTAAAATATAAAGGAATAGAGGTTTCTTTACAAAGCATTGCAAAATACCAAATTCACTTATACTATGATATAAAATTTTTCCAAATAAACATAGGACCAATCCTCATTATGTATTGAATGCAACACAATAAAAATATATTTAGCACTAATAATAATCTGTATGAGTCAGTCGGCTGTTTGATTCCTATGACCCCTGAGGGTTCTTAGCAAAATGGTTATGGTCTGGAACAGTTAAATGCATAAAGATTCAACAGAATAGTCTATAAAATCAAAATAAAGGCCGTAAGATGTTAATATGTTAATGTTCAATATTATACTCTACTATTTTATTAGATATCACCCTATCAATGGTAGACTAATTTTAAATAATGCCATTGTCACTGTATTTAGTCCTTATAAATTAGTTAAACTATTACTTTAAGTGTATTCAGACTCAATATTGTTTTGTTTTTTCTTCAGAATCTATGTTGATCTACTAAAATATATTCGAAAGACAGAAAATGACTAAATTAAATGCCTTAAATAATCCTAGTGATAACAATCTTGCATATTTCTGAAAAAGAAATTATGTACACTTTAATAAAAATATCTAAGAAATAAAAAGTAATAGATTAAAAAATAAAAGAATGAGATGGTCCGGGAGGCGGTCAAAAAATGGAACACAAATAGTAAAAACTATTTATTAAGGATCCGGCATTACGACCCACTTTGCAGGTCTTCTTCAGGGCTTAATAAACAAGATACAAAAATAAGAATAAAACAATGGTATATACAGTGAATGAATTAATAAATAAAAAAGATTTAGTGATAAAAAAAAAATGAAAACAGTGATGAATTTGTAAAATGAAACTGGTAGAGTAATGACAACAACTAAAAATAAATTAGTGAATATTAATACATTAATAACACTGGTTATATAATAATAAAAATAGGTAAACCAAAAGAGAAATAACATTAACTAAAAAAATAATAACTCCGCTAAATAAGTAAAAATGGGAATACAAATAAATAAACAGACAAACAATAGTACCTTGAAGCTCCAAGGGAGGAAGAATGACTTTGCAACAATGCAGCCGCCTTATCAGTAGCTGTCACCGCACTATCGCTCTCTAGCGCCATTTGTGCTAACTGCTATCTATTCAATTATAAAATTAGTATTCATTGGAATTATTAAAATGAATACTCCTTTAATTAGATATAACTTAAAATTAAAAATTCTCTTGATTTCCGCTAGCTCAAGAGGTAAATAAAACCCCAACGGATCCTTTTCAGTTTAAGGCTGAAAGAAGACTGGGGCCTGACTGAAATTTGAGTTATTACTGCTTTGGTAATAACACGCAATGGTGGCTTCTTCGTCCCAGTCGACAGGCCTCTTGTCATTTTTCTTCGCTCTAGCCAGAAACCTGTTAAGAGGCGCCTGCGATTCCGCTGCTAGGGGTATGCAACGACGGTAGAAGTTAAACATACCCAGAAAAAGTCCAAGGTCCCATACAGTAGCCGGCCTTGGATAGGATGCGATTGCTTTCACCTTCGCTGGAAGAGCGCTAATTCCCGAAGAGTTCATGGTATGGCCCAAAAACTCAAATTCCTGACAAGCAAAGATACACCGTCAGGTTCACAGTGAGGCCGTTGTACTAAATCCGCCGCAGGGGGGCCAAATGGGTAGGGTAACGGGAGAGCTAGAGAGAGAGATGGGTGCGGGAATCTCCCCAACTCTTTATGGAACGATCAGGCGATAGTGCCCTACTCACTGTTTGTGACTTCCCAGTCCTCCTTATCCCTATCAACGCCTACTGTCACCTCCACGTGGTGCCCCCCAGGGAGTCCGATGGGACTCGCGAACAACAGAGGCGGGGATCCTCACTTCTGTCAGCAATGGCCGGAGTGTTGATTCTTCTAGACACCCAAGCCGAGGTGGAGGGAGCTCGAGCCGCAGGCTGAATGATGGGGGGGTGTATAAAAATACACACATCAATTCGACCCACTTGGGGCACCAGGCGCACCCCATTTTAATTAATTGCCTTCTGCAGGGAGAGGGGGTAGTACCTGTAGTGACCTTTTCCACGCCCATACTCGTGGGAAGAAAAATGAACCAAAAACAATAAAAAAACGGACAAACAATACTGGCAAACGACCCGGACTCGGATACGGAACTACTCCTGGATAGTATGACTGTAATGGTAGAGGCATAGGGAGAGAGCTCAGGACCCATCTGAGGAGACATCCAGGAGTTCGCTTGCGACACTCCTGGATGATGTAACCAGACTCTCAGTAATATCTAATGGGTCTGGTGAAAAAGGTATTGGTACGGACAGCGCATCTTCGGAAGCGGCTGAAACCTCCAAACCCAGATTTTCCGGGGCACAGCGCCGGAAATTTAAGAAGCTTAGGAGGGCCGGTAATACCCCGGAGGTATCGGGACCCACAACCTCGGTTGTAGGGGACCATAGCCCTGTGGGTCAAGGACCTGTTACTAAGCGGACCAGATCCTCTCCTGGAACCTCAGCGCCTGTGGCGAAGAGACCCAAGAGTGGAGAGAAAATGATCACATATACCCTTGCGACTGGAGGCAGCAAGATAGCGATAATCCCCTGTGGATATCCATCTGTACAGCTGTCAAAGGGACAAAGCGAGGAGGTCAAGACCCAGGTGATCAGCTCAGTGGATCAGCTGGAGGAGGGTGGATTGAACCCGGGGTTCAGTCACCACCTCGGAAGCTGTATTATTGTCTGTGACGATGATGCCACCAAGGACTGGGTCACCAGTATAGTGAGTAAGTTTACTATCAGTGGGGGCTTAAAACTCTGGTAACTTGCACTGGTAGTACAAATGAACACAAAAAGGCTGTCAGGGTAGGTGAATTCTTCCCTGGAGAGCGGATTCCAGAGGATCTATTTTTGAGGAGACTCAGGATCCAAAATGGTAAGGTCCCAGATGTGGACAGTTGGACACTGATGGGCACCAAGGATGAGCCAACTGGCTTCTATGGGATTCTGCGAATTCCGGAAACCAGCGTCAAATACCTGGAGGGGATGAATATGATGATAGCTAATGGCATCACCAAGGTACTCCTCAAGGTATTTTAGAAGAAGAAACCACCGAAGTCAGATGTGGGGAAGACTAAGATGGTTGCTGAACAGAGTGTTCCCCAAGAGGGAGAGAAGGAAGGTACTTTAACCTCTACATCTGGCATGGAAGTTGAAGCTGGACTGGCTGTGGAGGGGCGCTCTGTGGCTGGTGCCGGAGGGCTCTCTCTACTCGGGCACACCCCTGGAGGGACCGAGAGAGGAGGAGCCCCCTGTCCCCCACCGGGGTCGTTCCTCCGGGAGCCGGCTCGCAGTAACCATGGAATTCAAGCTGTTGCAGATCAACTTAAACCACTGCATTGTGGCCTGTGGAGTACTGCAGCAGTATGTAAAAGGTAAGGATATTGATATTATTCTAATACAAGAACCTTACTTATTTAAGGACAGGATAAAGGGACTGGGCATACCAGGATACAGCATTATTGCTGGACCAACAAGGCCCAGGACCTGCATCCTGTTCAGAAACGGACTAAAACTGTTACCCTTGTGGCATTATTGTTGTAGGGATCTGACAGCAGTGCAATGGCCCCTCTCTGAGGGTAATGAAGGGGAGAAGATTACGCTGACATCGGTGTACCTCCCGTATGAAGAAGCAACCCCCACTTCAGCTCTTAAGAAACTGATAGAGGGGATAGGAAACGGCTTGTGCATAGCATCTTTAGATGCCAATGTACACCACAGCCTCTGGGGGAGCACAAATATCAACCAGAGAGGCGAGTATTTTTTAGATTTTATAGTTAGCAATGACCTCGAAATCCTAAATAGGGGCAAGGAGGCCACCTTTGTTAACAGAGTGAGAACTGAGGTCATTGACATTACTCTAAGCACGCGATGCGTGAAATCTAGGATTAAGGGCTGGCATGTCTCAAGGGAAGAGACATGCTCAGATCACCGCTATATCAGATTTGATTTATCAGCCAATAGCATGAAGGAGACTGTGTACAGAGATCCAAGGTGCACCAGCTGGGATGCATTCTGCACACAGCTCGAGGAAGAGGTTAAGTGCTGTCCTAAGACTGTTAGGAATTCTTGGCACTTAGAAGGTCTCAATTCATCGCTAACTGAGGCGATAATGAGATCCTACACTGACAATAATTGTGTGCATAGGGTTAAGTCCAACAGGAATACATCCTGGTGGAATGATGAGCTTGGCAAGCTAAGAGCTCTTACACGAAGACTCTTTAATGCTGCCAAAAAATCAGGCAGATGGGATGCTTACAAACAAGCACTCACTGACTATAACAAGACTGTTCGCAGGGCTAAAAGGGGAGCGTGGAAAAGTTTCTGTAACGATATAAATGATACAGCATCCATGTTCAGGGTCAATAGAATTCTGTCTAAGCAGTCTGATGGGGGGGAAGTAATGGGGACGGTCAGAGTTGAAGGGGGCTACACTAATACTGATAAAGAGACCCTGGAAGCTCTGGCGCGTTCGCACTTTCCTGACTGTGAACTGCTGGATGAGAACTTAACTAATCCCACTTTAGATGAACACTTTGGTGGCAGGACGAAGTGGGTTGAAGTCAATAGAATAATTAATTCTATGAGGGTGGAATGGGCAATTAACACTTTTGCACCGTTTAAATCTGTGGGCATTGATGGGATTTTCCCTGCCTTACTTCAAAAAGGCTTACCTGTACTAAAACCCTACATAATGGAATTATATAGGGGAAGCTTGGCACTTGCACACATTCCCAATAATTGGAGGGTGGCAAAGGTTTATTATATTCCAAAGCCTGGGAAGGAGTCTTATGACAATCCCAAAGCATATAGACCTATTTGTCTGACATCCTTCTTAAAAAGATTATTTACAGACACATTAGAGACACGGTTTTAGTTGAAAAGCCACTACATAGTGGACAATTTGCTTATCAGGCTGGCAAATCAAGTGAGACCGCACTACATCATCTGGTCTCCAAAATAGAGAAAAGTCTAGCCGAAAAAGAAATTATGAAACTATGGCAAAAGCCTTAGAGAGGAAAGGGGTAGGACTACTAGCTTCTGAATGGATCAATTCATTTCTGAAGGGAAGGCTACTCAGATCCGAATTAGGACATGCAAAGCTATGGATTAGACCCATGGGACGCAGTCCACAGGGAGGAGTACTGTCCCCACTCCTGTGGTGTCTGGTTGTGGACACTCTGTTGACCAAACTAAGCTCTGCAGGATTTTACACGCAAGGATAAGCAGACGATATCGCTGTTCTGGCGTGTCTGATAGGAGGCAAATTCCCGGAGACCATCCCCGGAGTGCTCATAGTAGTAAGGGACCTTCTGAAAGAATGGTGCAAAGATAATGGTCTTAGCATCAACCCACAGAAGGTTAACCTTTGTATCTTCACTAACAGAAGGAACGTGATAATCAGACCGCCATGGCTTGATGGCACTCTGATAAACATCTGCAGTGAAGTTAAATATCTAGGAATTACCCTTCATAGTAAGCTAAAATGGCTTAGTCATATTAGTAAAGTTAGCACGAAGGCACTTCGCTGCCTATGGGCATGCAAGGGAGCTGTGGGTAAATCTTGGGGTCTGAAACCTAAAATGGCATTATGGCTATATAAGGTGGCGATCAGACCTATTGTACAATATGCTGCAATTGTGTGGTGGCATAGGGTTAATACTAGTAGGCCTTGAGCCATACTGGGCAGACTACAAAGGCTGGCGTGTCTTATGACAACTGGCGCCATGAGCACTACTCCCACTGCTGCAATGGAGGTTCTTCTGAGCCTAACACCATTGCACCTGGAGATTGAGGTGCAGGCATTCAGCACTGCGTATAGATTTACCAAATTAAGGACAAGATCCAAATCCTTGGTATACCAGGGACATGGGACTCTGTTTAACAAGATTGATCAGGAACACCCCGGAATTCGATCCAGAATATGGAGGAATTCGAAGAGGCTGATAACAGTCGTCTTCTTCAGCCACCGGAATCTGGTAACATGTACGGTTGAGGTCCAACGTCGTAAAGATCTTCTTCCCGTGCATATTTATGCTGAAGTCCGCCAAGTTAGGGACTGCATATTGTCTTCTTCAGCCACCGGAATAGGCGCAATGAGTTGGTGTACCACTGACAGTCCCTTCTTATCGTTCACCAGCTGAAATCAGGTGGTGCTTTACCATCATATTATAGTGATATAATAGATCTGGACCGATGATGGAATGACTGACGCTCGCCACAATAAATCGCTACATCTTACGACAGAGTCCCAAGTCGAAGTTTTGGACCATGCTCCCGTATGTAGGAATGGGTGTTCCATTTGCCGCATAAGGTTGTCAGATACGGTGTCTCCAGTATCCACCATAGCTGACGCCGGACTTTTTGATAGCGATAAATAGTCGGCGGTTGGTGACCTCAGCGACGGAACCCGCCGCCACGCTCTAGCCGGCTTCCAGTCGCAGGGCTGAAGGCATTTGGTAGCTTTGTCTTTAAATCGCTCGTGAAAACAAAGACGGCGTCGACTTTTGCTTCTTGAGGCCCTGAAATTCCGGTCTGTTCCCCCACCGACTCGTCGTGGCTCCCATTTGCGCTTTAAGCACAGCCACCTCCTCGGTTAGACTATTTATCGCTGCTCCCAGGTCGCTCATTCTCGATATTGTTGGCGGCGTTTGGCTCAACATAATAGGATTACCGGGGGGGGCAGCTGTATCTCGGCTATTTTCTCCGCTTTATGGGACCGCTTCGTTGTGTGTAAGGAGGTTTCCACTTTTATCTCTGCACGCAATAGATCGAGGCTGGAACTCTTGCCTCATTTTGTTTACTTTTTTATACATATCCCAGCTTAATTTCTTACTTTTGTATTCCTCTATGCTTCGCAGATGCTTCATCAAAGGAAAAATATAAACATTAAAAAATAATTGATTTTTGGTCAAATAAATTTTAAAATGTTTAAATTATTAAGTAGCCTCATAGATTTTTTCACACCAAAAATGATTGCAGATTTGGATTCAGCACATTGTAAAAAACCTGTAATCATATTGTTAGCCGCCAACATGGATTGATCTGAAAAATTAAGTTCGCACATGATTGGAAAATCCCCGAAACCAAGGTGTTTCAAAAACAAAAACATTACCGATAGCCAATCATGCAAACACAAAAGCATGTACTGCAAGCGAAATTTTCAACGAATGGGTGCATAGATGGAATAAAAAACAGCGACAATTTTCAACAAATAATTGTACGGCCCACAACAGTACCACATAACTCAGCGATGTTAATGTTCTGTTTTTGCCTCCCAACACAACCTCTAGGCTTCATTCTCTAGACTTGGCCATAATTAAACGATTTAAGACATTTAACACAAGGAAGTAGTGAGGGAACTCTTAGAAAGCTTCGAGGATGGGAAACATCTAACTCAAAATGAAGAAACTCACATAACTTTTCGAGATTTCGCCCATTTTTACGAAGGATCCTAACTGTTGAGGAAATTTTGACTCGGTATGAAAAAGAGATGAAGAAGAAATTGATGTGCCGAAGATTAGTTCTAAAATGGCGAAATGATCCATCTACAACTTGTGTAATTTCTAAGCAAAATCGGATGTTTGTGTAAACGTATTTTCTGCTCTAAACATGTTTAACGATGCCATCGATTTGACCTGTCTTCAAAGATTACACAAAAAGAAAATAACCGAATTTTTTTCAAATGTGATTAAGGCTTTGTTGATCGAAGTATATCGGTTATATGTCCATTCATTTTTATACAATTTTGTATTAATTTTGTTATTTCCTTTCATTTTAAGTAATAATTTCCTTTATACGGTAAAACTCCAGAATCGTAACCCCAACATGGCGGAGGTCTAGTTTTTTAAGATCAGTCAGGTCCTAAAAATCTAGTTTTACCAGTAAATATAAGAATAAATAATATTTTATTACCAACAACAATTAGTAGATAAGATTTATATACAAATAATGGAAATTAATCCTATATAAAGACAAATTGATAAGTATATAAATGATCAGTTGACTTCCGCATGATGGTATAGAAGGATCAATCTAATTAGGGATTGATAAATTATTTGCCACTTCTATAAATTTGTTTTATTGATAACTAGTTTCGAATGTTATACATTCATCCTCAGTTCTAAAAACACACAAAAAATTCAAAATATAGTTTGGTATTATTATTATTTTTGTGTGTTTTTAGAACTGAGGTGAATATATAACATTCGAAACTAGTTTTCAATAAAACAAATTTATAGAAGTGGCAAATAATTTAGCAATCCCTAATTATATAAATGATGATTGTACTGAGCCCAGTGTCTCACAGTCTGAGACTGTGGGAGAAAACCCTGAAATATTTAAAGTTCCGCCACTCACACGACGGAACTCGTTAGGCAAAAATCCAAAAAGAAATATAAAAAATAAAAATAAAAGTAGTGACGAAATGGAGACCTAAATATGTATTTTAAATTATTGTATTAGAAATAATGTATATCCAAAACAAATTACTTGAAAGAAAACATAAACACAAAATACGATACAGCTACACCATTTTGCCTCATAAACAGCTTAATTCTTATATTTCATAGAATACACAAAATAAAAACAAACAACATATTTAACTTTATCATGTTCATCCTTTCCGATCGATCTATACGTATACAATTTTACAACTTGCTCTACATTAACAATTGCTTTGTTTGTTTACTCAGCCGCGTATCACTGGACCTTAATGCCACTTCCAATAACATACTACTATGTTCACTTCTATGTGTAAAATATTATCGAACATTATTTACAAACAATTTACGTAATACATTCTCAAATAACTCCATATTATACGTAAATATAAAGCTTCCTACAAAAAATATATATACGCATGGGACATTTAAGTCTCTTATTTATCGATTTCTTGTTAATTATTTTTTATCAAACTTTTTTTCTTTTTCTTTATATAGTTGCTATTATTTTTTATCAATCTTTCTCTCATTTTCTAAATATCGTTGTTATTATTTTTATTTTAAATTTTCTTTTATTTATTCATTTATTTTTTTTTTTCACAATTACCATTCAAACGACTATTATCCAGACTGTTAGTCTAACGATGCAGGCCCAAGCACATTTTCATCTAATTAATCAATATGTCTATCATCCAGTGGAATAGTAACGGGATAAGAACTCACTATAATGACATGAAATTAATACTCTATGAAGAAAACCCGACCTGTATCTGTTTACAAGAAACCCGCCTGAAACCTATTGATAAATTCTCACTTAAAGGGCATGATATCTATCGTAAGGACGGTCCAATAGTAAATCACGGAGGAGTTATAATAGCCGTAAAAAAATCATTTTACTCAGAAAAAATTAAAATAGACTCCCCATTACAAGCATTAGCCATCCAAATACACATAAATACTACATTTTCCTTATGCAACATCTACATCCCTCTAGACCAAAATATTACCTTAGACGAACTTAGAAACCTTTTTGTTCAGCTACCACCACCAGTCCTCTTTATTGGAGATCTGAACGAGCACAGCCTACAGTGGGGCTCACCACATACCAATACCAGAGGAAAAATAATTGAAGAATTCATCGACAGAACTGGTATGTTAGTACTAAATACAGGCGAACCAACTTATCTCAGCAGCTCATACCACACCTACTCAACTATAGATTTATCTATTTGCAGCCCATCACTCTTCAATCGAATAGACTGGAATGTACTTCCCGACCAATATGGAAGTGACCACTTCCCTCTTCGCCTACAATTCCCCAATAGAAGTACTATTGTCAACAGGAACCCACGCTGGATCATCAAAAAAGCTAACTGGGACCTATACCAAGAACTTATTGTAACACCAAAACCAGACCCAAATAGACTCGACGTAGATACAGGTTGTGAAATTATCACCGAGACTATACTACATGCGGCCGAAATTTCCATACCGAAAACTACTTGCTCACCTAAAAGAATACCAGTACCCTGGTACAATGATGAATGCAGAAATGCTGTTAAAAATCGAAGAAAAGCATATAAAAAATTTACTAAAAACATGAACCCCCAAAACATTCAAGAGTATAAAAAACAAAGAGCAATATGCAGGAAAACAATTAATAGCAATAAAGCTAAATCTTGGATAACGTTTGTTGAATCAATCAATAGCTCCACCCCTTGCAGTATAGTATGGGACAAAATAAAGAAAGTAATGGGAAATGCCACGCCTCAATCTTATTCCATCATAAAAGAAGGCAAATTAACTAGCAATAATCTCACAGTGGCAGAGGAATTTTCCAGATTTTATGATAATCTATATAATGCACCCAGCTACATTGAATTAGAAGAAATAGATTCTCCCACAGAAAACTATACAACTTCCAATAGTAATGAAAATAATGATTATAACAAACCATTCACCATTTGGGAACTCAAAACCATTTTAAAAAAACTCAAAGGATCTTCACCAGGACCTGATGGAATAACGTACCAGATGATTCAGCACCTCCCTTCAAAAACTCTACGCTGGCTTCTTGACCTATATAATAACATCTGGCACAGCTGTAAACTTCCAAGCAAATGGCGTGAAGCTGAAATAATTCCCATTTTGAAAGCCGGAAAAGATAAACGTGAAGTAGCAAATTACCACCCAATATTTCTGACAAGTTGCCTCTATAAGGTATATGAGCGAATGATCAATAAGAGGCTCGTTTGGGTCCTGGAAAATAATCATTGTATTCAAAACTTTCAATGTGGCTTCAGAAAAGGAAGATCGACCCTAGACCACTTAGTTCAAATAGAGCCGGAGTTGCAGTATACTTTTTTAAAAAACAAGCGGTTGCTATATTCTTCGACATGGAAAAATCCTTCGACAGAACCAGTAGAAAAACTATAATCAAGAAGTTATCTGGTTTAGGTTTAAAGGGAGAAATTTTGGAATTTGTTAAAAATTTTTTGGCCAAAAGACTGTTCAGGGTACGCATAGGAGGTGTCACCACGAGATATAAGGAGCAGAAGAACGGATTTCCACAAGGCTGCGTTACCAGCACTACACTTTTTTCTCTGGCTATTAATGAATTGGGTAAAAACCTTCCCAGAGGTGTTAAAGCTATGCTATATGTCGATGACCTTGCAATTATGTGCACAGCTAATGAAATTAACGTCATAAAAGAAAAACTGCAACAGGCACTATGCCGCATATATACGCATTTAGTCACGAAAAAACTAAATGTATGCACTTTTCCAGAAAACGTAACACTCCAATGTCCCCTGAATTACTACTGGGAGATAATATAATACCATTCGTCGAAACTTGCCGATTCTTGGGCCTTACATTTGACAGACGCCTTTCCTGAGAAACTCATACTAGGACACTCAAGATTAGCTGTATAAAAAAGTTAAACATCTTAAAAGTCCTTGGTGGTACCACATGGAGGTCAGATAGGTCCACATTATTAAAAATATATCAGACAATTATATGCTCCAAATTAGATTATGGCTCGATTATATATGGCTCAGCACGCATAACAACCCTTTCAAAACTAGATGCAGTCCACCACGCGGGTATCAGGCTATCTACAGGAGCCTTCTGCACAAGTCCTATACTGAGTCTCTGCAATGAATCAGGGCTGCCACCACTTCTTTTCAGAAGACAGAAACTGGCAATAAATTATTTATCCAAATTATACCCAAATACCTCGCATCCGTCTCACAGATATATCTTTAAAGCAAAATTTTCCAGGAAATTCCAGCAAACACCAAATAGTACCATCCCATTAGCTGAAAGAATGTCAGCCGCCATCCGTCATATAAAAACAATAACTCTAAACCCATACAACGCAAACTCACCACCTTGGACCTTTGAACAACCAATTATTCACCGAAAATTAGCAAAATATAAAAAAGAAACCACTTTGCCAATCGAATACAAAGCATTATTAAATCAAACCCTGGCTAAGATACCGGATAATACAATAATGTACACAGACGGATCAAAAAATAATACTTCAAAAGCCTACGCCGTGGTGACTCCTCAACATACGTATAAATATAAATTATCCCCGTTATGTAGCGTATACACTGCTGAACTTAACGCTATCGCTTCAGCACTACACATAGCCATGTCTGCTCCCACAGGTAACATCACAATTATCCCCGACTCTCCCAGTGCATTAAAAGGACTAAATAACATGTATTCCGAAAACAACATCATCAAAATCCACGAGTATATCACTATGATCAAACGGCTAGACAAAAATATTCACCTGATATGGGTACCTAGTCATTTAGGAATCACAGGAAACGAAATGGCAGATAACGCAGATAAGAAGCCCTTGCACTCCCTGGGCGAGGACGGGCCATAGTAAATAAAACAGAAATAGCTCAACCTCTAAAGGAAAAAATAAAACAAGGATGGCAGTCAATGTGGGACGAAAGCCCTCCCAGCAAATTGAAGGCAATAAAACAAACTGTGCAGCCATGGAATACTTCAAACCGTAGAAATCGAGGAGAGGAAGTAGCATTAACCCGACTATGGATAGGCCACACAAGACTGACCCATGGGCATCTCATCACTAAAAACCAGAATCCGACATGCCCCAAATGCAACAATTTACTGACAATAGACCATATATTTCAACACTGCCCTTACTTTACCGCAAAAATGTCATAGAAAGGTATTCCATCGCTTCATCGATTCTTAGTCACAAAAATGTCATTCATTATTCTGCTCCTACAAACAATTTAATTATTATAAATTTGTTTTATAATACGACTAATTTTCCTCAAACATAAGGAGTAACAATTTATTTTTGTTGAGTAACAATTATTTATAATAACGGATAATTTTTCGTTCTGAAATGTCTCTATCCTTTGTTTTAGATATTTGTTTAAGTGTAAAATAAACTAAAAAGTAGGTTGTGGACATTAAAATGGTACAAAACTTTGTCACTATTTACGTAAATCGGAATTCCGTAAAAACTGAAATCTGGTTCCATGCGATGTATCGTTGTTAACAAAATAGTGAGGAAGTTAACATGATTGCACTGATTCGGAATAAGAATGCAATAATTGAGATTAATCGTTTAACGTGATAGAGATAAATAAATAAAAACAATATGATTATAGCTACGAAAGTATTACAGAATGAAAGACAGTATTTGTTTTTGTATGCAGCAAGTTATTTATTGTTTAATATATAAATTCGGATGCTGATTTAAATAAATTAAATTGTATAATTGGAATTTCATTATTTAATACTTTCTTGACATTTGCAGTTGATATCGAATTTGAAATTAATAGTTCTAGGTATATAAATGTTTGTATTTAATATTTCAGGGTAATTAATGACTAAGTTACATATTTTTTGTTATTAACTATCAAATTTAATTAATGTAACTTGTTGACAATAAGATTAGAGAACGGGGATTAGTGCGGTGACCATTACTGATGAGGCGGCTGCAAGTATCGATTATTCTTGTCGAATAATACTTTTACGTCGTTAAAATATGAATACAAATAATTAAATTAAATAAAAATCAATTCACTTATTGCATAAAAATATGAGAAATCAATTATAAAATATTTAAAAAAGTTGAGGTAAGTAAGTGCGTTATTGGTATGAGTGCGTATGTATATAGGCTCTAAACGGTTAAATATTAGTCCAATACAGTTGGATTGGTTTTTTATTCTTTTATTTCTTCCTTTCAAAACAGAAATTGGAGTGAGAGCTGAAAAGCTTGTTGATTTTGAGGGTTATTTACATTATAAACCTTCTAAGAAAGAACCTTCCTACATGCTAACTTGTACTATTTCACTTGTAGAAATAACTAATATTCGTCCCTATTATGAAACAAAAAGTATTAGTGCTAGTACATTGTAGTTTGTACACTTGTATTTGTGAACTAATGCTATTAGCTTTATTATGAAATAGGGCCCTGGTTGCATTCTTCTCGAGAACTGTGTCCAAAAGCGAGCAACGTCACCCAGCTGTGGAGAATGAGGCTTATGCAATTATTGTAGCTCTTCACAAACGGAGATATTACTTAATCGGACGCCAATTCAAGCTGATTACTGATCAAAAATCCATTCGATATAAGCCATCCAGGAAAAATCAAAAACGAAAAATTCACTAGATGGAGCTTAGAGTTGGCAACCTATAACTATGACATAGTTTTTCGACCTGGTAAAGAAAACATCGCTGCTGATGCTTTATCCAAAATTTAAGCAATTAGAATCTCTTCATAATTTCTTGTCCCACCCTGGTGCCACTCGGAAGGCACATTACGTAAAAATACAAAATCTTCCTTAAACCATTGTATAAGGAAAACAACATTTGGCTGCAAAATTGGTGCAGCAATAAAACCACATTTTTAAGACAAAGCGCCCTCATAAACGCGACGGCCACTTTTGAACGGATTAGCGCAGACTTTAAAGGCCCCCTACCATCGGACATGCGTTACAAGTATCTATTGACGAATACTCAAGATTCCCCTTGGCTTCCCCTGTGCAGATTTATCATTTAATATGGTTACTCAGGCATTAAGTCAAATATTCTCAGTTTTTGGATATCTAGCTAACACACTAAGATCGAGGTACTTCTTTCGTATCTAAATAACTCAAATCTTTTCTCCATTCTAGATAGGTATTGCCATCAGTCGCACATACCATATAACCCTTGAGGGAATGGTCAAATAGAAAGATACAACGGTATAATTTGGAAAGCGATGTCTCTCGCATTACGTTCAAAAGGTTTATCTGCCTCCCACTGGGAGAAGGTTTCGCCAAAAGCCTTGCTGTCCATTCAATCCTTGCTGTGCACCGCCACTAGTGCGACTCCTCATGAACGGATGTTTTTTCATAAGAGGAAATACAATTCAGGAATCCGCTGGTAAGGTATTATTAAGGAATCCTGTTCGACGGAGAAATATGATGTTCTCGTATAAGAAGTTATACTCATAGAACCTAACCCCGACTACGCACTCATTCGTCTGCCTGAAGTGATATTTACATGTAAACATCCAAGGGCAAGACAAACATGGTAGGATTGTATATGCTTGACATATATTTAGTTTTTGACAGTACAGTGGAGGCGACATTAACAATGTCGGCAATGTTGTTGGCATTAAACTTCTGGGTTCGCTAAGCCTTACAATTATTAGTATTATAACTGATATAGAAGGTATTCCAGTAACCATACTTATAAAGATATATAGAAATATTTATTAAACATAATTGATTGTCAAGCTTTTTTTTTGTTGTTTGAAGTAATTAATTATTTATAATCATCCTAAACAGAAAGGGCTTCATCATAGTTGTAAAAATGTTAATAGATTACACTTAATTAATCCATCTTCCTAAAGTGAAAACTGTTCATAACCCCTGAGTCTCTCTTTTATTTTTACCCACATCTACAAGGTATGTTTACATAACAAAAACATCCAGTACATTCCTAACAATTAAATATAGTTTTAGAAAAGTAAACTGAATACTTTCAGTAGAATTTTTTCCAACAAATAGTACCAGCTGAAAATAAGCATACATACACACTTTTGAATTTATGAATACCTCATAAAGATGATACGGTGTTGGGTGGTGTCCACATATAACTTTTGCACTATCCAAAGGTAACCTATGAATCACAGCAATTTGTTGAACCCAAAGTCTTTTCATTCCTAAAATATACCACATTAAATTAAACAAAATATTACATATACTCACATAAAAAAATAAATTCATATACCAATATGGTTCTATTGTGGACTCAAATTAGTCTTTCAAAAGAATTACATATTTAGAAAAAAATAAAATGTGTATTTGGTAGTATACAGTAAAATGTGTGTTTGAATGATTCTAAAAAAATTATCTTTATTACCTTCTTTACAAGTGAAATGTTAAGCAACAAAAATAAACAATGTTTCTTAAATTATGGTTTTTGATTTACAGGAACCTAGATTAGAACATTAACGTAAAGTTTTTTTATTTTCTTATCAATCGGTTTCAGTCTTAAGACCTCCATCAGTCTAAAATAATCAATATCAACATAATATAAATAAAAATAATCAATATCAACACATAATTTAAGAACCAAACAAAAAATAAATAAACTATAAGGTAATTGTTTGACAGACACCCCACCAAAAAAAAAAAATTAAATCGGTATTTATTAAAGCCATAAGTTTAATTTTTAAATATGTTAATAAAATAAAATTTGCATGATTATGCTTATTTTTCTTGACAGATAAAAGCGTAACATCCATCTCGGACCAGATCTTCTGTGTGCGGACCATTCTTGAAAGAGATTTTTTCATATATTTCAAAGCAGCATATGACAACATAAAACGTGAAGAGCTGTACAGTGCCCTCAGAGAATTTAATATACCTAAGAAACTTATACGCTTGATCAACTTACTATGAACGATGTGAGATGTATGGTTAGGATAAATGGCGAAAGATTCGAGGAATTTCGTGCAGGAAAAGGACTATGGCAAGGGGATGCACTGGCCTGTATGTTGTTTAATCTGGCACTTGAGAAGGCTATAAGAGACGTGGGCTTACGTGGACGAGATATGGGACAAGAAAACATATTTACCAGGTTTGTACAATTGTTGGCCTAATGTAGACATTGTGGGGCATTCTCTTCAGGCTGTGACTGAGGCTTTTTTGGTACTGGAGGGCCCAGCCATAGGACTTGGACTTGAAGTTAATGAGTCTAAAACCAAGTACATTGTAACAGAAGAGACTCCTAAGCCAGGTGAGACAGTTATTATTGGAACTCCTAACTTTGTAAAAGTATCGGAGTTTATTTACAAGCGATCTGTGGCCACCCAGGATAATAACCTCGATATTGAGATAAGAAAGAGGATCACCGCAGCCAACAAATGCTATTTTGGGCTGGGCAAACAGCTTAGCAGAATGAAATAATTGCATTTTATAACAATCTGAAGAGCTCATTGTAATGAAAACAGTATTCATGTACGGAGTGAAGTATATTACCAGATTTTTT
This sequence comes from Rhaphigaster nebulosa, assembly GCA_948150685.1. Lineage (NCBI taxonomy): Eukaryota > Metazoa > Arthropoda > Insecta > Hemiptera > Pentatomidae > Rhaphigaster > Rhaphigaster nebulosa. The sequence continues at coordinate 177,451,083 of OX411307.1, forward strand.
TTATTCGAAACTGGCGTCAGATATGATTTTAGCTCTCGGAAAACCCCTATATTCAAATTTTCGGGCGAATCTAAAAAAAAAAAAAATGTTCTCATAAATTTTGCCGAGGATGTATCCTTAAAATTTTTTTAATGATTCAAAAAAATACCCATAAATCAGAAATCATTTGAATAATTCAAAACAAAATTTCGGTCGTCAGCAAATGTTCTCAAACTACATAATTTTCATTAACCGTGGCGTTATTTCGTGTTTTAGAACCTAAGTTATCCACAAAAAAACCTCAATTTTGTTTTTATTTTGTTATCGAATCTTTTCACACAGATTTTCTAAGATAATGCAATAATTGTTTATATGTATGGAAAGCAGAAACTCCCCTCTTTCTAATGAGTCTGAGAACGACGATATCGGATACACTGATGAGGAGTTAAACAGCTTCAAATCCAAACGTAATTTCATGGTTTTAAAAATTTCCAGTCTCCTCGAAAGAGAATTTTTTTTTTTGTATTCGATAAAATTTTTAAAATTAAGGTTTATTTGTATGCTGAATCAGGTTCTGCCATCATTTTTGGTGTGAAAAAGTCTGTAAGGCTAGTTTTTAAAAATAATTTAAACACTTTTTTAAATGTATTTGACTAAAAATAAATTATTTTTTAATGTTTATATTTTTCCTTTATTAGCCTTTGAAAAACAAACGTTTTTCTGAAAAAAAAAAACATGTCGATATCACTTTTCAACAACTCGAGATATAAAATAAAGCAGTTTCAACGTTTTATTATTTTCTTCTCTCGACTCCTTGGGCCCACATTAGATGATTTTTTTTTTTTGTTTATAGGGAATTTAATTGTCTTGTAAATGAGCATTTGTATAATCGACGAAAAATTTATTCTTTTCGAGTCAGGTGCAAATAAAATATTCTTTCCGTCAAAACCGTTTCCCATCTTTTTCTTGGGGATGTAGTATGTGTATGGATAGTTAAAGGGCTTTGAGGAGAAGACTTGAGGTATGTTTCATCAAAATTTTCTAAACCGTTTTGGCACTACACTCAATAGAAGAAATGTTTTTTCGGCTATTGCGCAACCGCTATAAAGCACAAGGTATTCGATTTGGTGCACAGGCACAAAGAGCCCAAACCCAACAAAAGAAATAGAAAGTAACAAAATTGGTCCACTTATTAAAGATATGTATGGAAAAATCAGAAACAGAGTTTTACCTGCCTTAACGGAAAAATATGTGAAAAACAATTTTTATATTGTGTACATCTACACTACAATACTTATCCTATGTTATATCTATTTTCCTACTGGGGAAATGGAAAAGGTTACAATTGACTAGGAAAAGATTTCAATTAGCTTGGAAAAGCAATAAAAAAATACTTTTAGTACTCAATCAAGAAAACATATCTTTTAGACCTCATCCACTCCTTAGACCTTTTCATAGTACCCTTTCAACCCACCCACCACACTCAGTTTACTAGTACATGGCTGGACCTTTTTATAATAGACTCCTTCCAAAACTTATTATCTTCCTCACAGAATCCAGTCCCCTTCCTTTCATGTCACGATCTTATCAAGATCTCCTATAATATTCCAACCCCTAAGCTCATTCCCAAACAAATTTCCTGGCGGGACCTCAACTCATTAACCTCTGAAAAACTAAAACCTTTCCTCGATTCACTTTCCCAATCTCTGGAGCCTATCTATTCCTTTTCCTCCATTGATAAAATGGTGGAATGCCTTTCCTCGAACCTCTCTATTTTCCTAAACCCCCACACACCCTTCAGACGTCCTGCGGCTCCTTGGATTAATACCGAAATTAGAGAGTTGATGAGGAGAAGAGATGCTGCCAGGAGACGCTTTCGACGAACACGTGCCACTGATGACTACTCCTCTTTTAAGTCCCTACGTAACCTCACCCAATCTTCCTTACGCCGTTCCAAGGCACAATATTTCCACATCACCATATCACAAGGTAACAATTCCAAGTCCAGATGGAAAATCCTTAAAAATTTATCCGTAATAAACTCCAAATCCTGCACGTATTACCCGGTTGCTCCTGACGAACTTAATTCCTATTTTGCCGATCCTCTTCCTATATCGCACTCTCCCCCATGCTTCACTCCACAAACATCCTTTGATTCTGAAAATTTCTACTTCACAAATATTTCCCCGGAAGAGTTACTCTCCTCAGTTCTCAAGTCTAGAACTAATGACTCTGGCCCTGATCACATTCCTGTGAAAATCATCAAACTATAGTCTCCCTGCCATTTTCCCCTACCTTCTACATATCTATAATTTTTCCCTCCAAAATTCCATTTTCCCAACAACTTGGAAAAAAGCCATAATCCGCCCGTTGAATAAAGTTCCGGTTCCCTCCACAGTTTCCGACTTTAGACCTATCTTCATTCTCTCCAACTTATCAAAACCACTTGAAAGAATAGTCCACTCCCAACTTAATAACTTCCTTGAGCAAAAAAGCTCTCCTCAACCCTCTCCAGTTTGGCTTCCGATCTCTGTATTCCACGCAATCTGCCTTGTTGAAAATCACCCAAGATCTCCAATCCTCCATAGACCAACCAAAAATTACTATTCTTGTTCTATTCGACTTTTGAAAAGCTTTCGACTCAGTTAACCATAACACCCTTCTTTCCAAACTCCAAGATCTTTCCTTATCAAATAGTGTCTTAAAGTGGTTCCTATCCTTCCTGTCTCTTCGCTCCCAAGCAGTTATCATTCCCAATAAACATCCTTCCTCCCGCCTCTTACTAACACGTGGTGTTCCTCAGGGATCTTCACTCTCACCAATCCTTTTCTCTGTCTATATTAACGATCTTTCCGATTTCATTCATCATTCACAATATCACTTATATGCTGATGACTTCCTAATTTACCAATCCTTCCATCCTACCGAGATGCTTGAGGCTATCCGAAGGATACAAGAAGATATAGATTGTATCAACGCATGGGCAGTACGCAACGATTTGAGGCTGAATGTTAAAAAAACCCAGGCCATCCTCATCGGATCCAAGCATCTTCTCAATTTCCTTCCTTATTATCCCTTACTCTACCTCAACCGCCTACCTATCCATTTCCACACCACTGTCAGAAATCTGGGAATAATTTTAGATCAACACCTATCCTGGAACAATCACATTTCCCAAATCACCGGAAAGTCCATTGCTATCCTTAAACAGTTCCTAAGATTTCGAGACTCTATACCTCCTAAAACCCGTCAGCTCCTTGTATCCTCCCTCATTTTCCCCCACTTCGACTATGGCTGCCTTGTGTATGGTGGACTGTCTGGCGGGCTTGAGATGAGACTGAAGAGACTAATGAATTGCTTTATTAGATTCATCTTCGGAATCCCCTGGCGCTCCCACCTCTCCAGTTGGTACGCCGAGTTAAAGTGGCTTCAACCTGTTTTCCGACAGCAATACTTCCTAGGTATTTCTCTTTTCCGAACCCTCAAAACCAAAAAGCCTCCTTATATTATTGATCTGTTCACCCCGTGTTCCTCTGTACATTCCTTAAACACCAGATCCCAACCTATAAACTTGTATATACCCTTTCATAGAACTGCCTCTTTCAAAAGATCCTTTACCTTTCGAGCTACTTCATTTTGGAATTCCTTACCCAACTCCATTCGCAAATCCTCATCCTTAACCCCCTTTAAGCATCAATTATTTCTCCACCTCCTTAACTATCAATCTTCCGCATTTATGTAAGTACTATAGTTATACATATCTTCATTTTATGTTTATATCTTATATTTACTGTTTACAGTTTTATGTTTATTATTATTATGTCTATTGTTTGTTAGTTATTGTCTATTGTTAGTAGACAGGTGAACATATATATTTGATTACGACTCATATGCCTTTAATTAATAAAATTTCCTTTATTTTATTTAACTACTTAACTTTTCTTAATTATTTACTGTATGTAAGCTAGATAAATAGTACTAGAACTGAACATTTCTGTTATTCTAAGGGGACTAAAAGTCCCAGAATAAAATTTTATTTTCATTTCATTTCAATCAACACTATTATACTTCTACATATCATCGGTAAAAGTTTGAAACCAAGTAAGTCTAAAACGTTTTTTTTATATACAGTTATTTTATCATTTTATTTTGGTGTATATTTTATGTACAATAATTAATTGTTAATTTTTACTAGTAGATCATGGCTAATATGTACTTTTTAAAAAAAAAAAAAAAACCTCAATAAGATGAATATTTCATTTTTTAAATGCTTTTTTCACTCTTCTGAAAAGTGGGGATTTGACAGGTACGTGGTATCACATTTTTGCCGATGTTATATTTCTACATATGAAATATTTATATTAATTATTCGCTCGCCCTTAATAAAATAATATAAAGAAATATAATAAGTCTTTTTTAAAATGAAAGTCTGAAGATGGGATGTTGCAGAAATCCCAAAATTTTACTCATTAAAGGAAAGCAATATATAAAATTTAGTAAAAAAAACAAATGAGTAAAACAAAGAAAGCCTGAATTGCTATGAAAATAACTACCAACAAAAACACAAGATGGTATCCTAGAAAATTGAGAAACATATATAAATAATATTACCATTATTATCTTTGTCAACTTTGACACAATTATGTGATCTGCCGTAAAGATAGAAAGTCTTTTCTTGTTCAAGCTTTTCTAGTTCAGCTCTAAAACAAAAAATAGTTATACAATTGAAAACTGTATGTATATATATTCAGTAAATAACTGTTTCTATTTCTACTTAAGGCAAAAAAAAAAACAATACAAACAAAAAATAATAAAATAAAGCTTTTTAAAATTTGTAACAATACAAGTGAGAAAAATGTAGACAGAATAAAGGAACTAATGCAACCAAATAGCAATATTTTTGTTAATGTTTCACATAAATTGTGTATTTTAACTTGATCATTAAAAAAAAACTAAACAAATTATAATAACATTTTGAAAAAAATCACATCTTTATTTATTAAAAAGTTTATTAAAATTAAATCATTAAATGCAGCTTTCTTTGAAATCATTTTATACAACTCAAGAAGAAATATTTAATGAAAACAACTCCTGTAACCTTTTAAAAGGAGGATGTCAAAATTGATAGAAAGATAGACTTGTAGACAAGCCATCTTTGTCTTTTTTTCCACCTTGTGACGGTTTAAGAAGCATCCTTTCACGGCGTTGAACATCCTGCTTGCTGCCCCAATACGCTCTGTTATTACACTATCTATATAGCCGCTCTCTTGCAAGTGCGCTCCCAGATATTTGAAACAAGTAACTTGCTCTATTATTTCACCGTTAATTCTAATCACTCTCAAGGCTCTGCTTGGTTTCTTTCTAATCCTCATTACTTTTGTTTTTGCCGCGTTGATACTCATGTTTTTATACTTCAGCTCTTCCTGGAGTACCCTAATATTGTGCTGAAGATCTTTATCATGGTCTGCTAACACAACCAGATCATCGGCGAACGCCAGCAATGATAGATTTAGTTGTCTCAAATTGAAAATGTCCTAGATGGAACTTTTTGAACTTCTCTTTACACTTTCCGATGGCTGAATCTAGGACCAAATAAACAGTAGTGGGCTAAGACTGCATCCTTGTCAGATGTCTCCATTTCTTTTGAGGTGTTATTGGGGAATCTTACTACACTTCTATTTTTCTTATATAGGCTTTCCACCGCTAATATGTGTCCTATGTCAACATATTTTTCTCTTAAGGCCTAAGAGATATCTTCTTTCTGGATCTTGTCAAATGTTTTGATTAGATCGACAAAGCAAACAGATAGTTCTTTGCCTTTCTCTACGATGTTTTCTTGAATTTGTCTTATTGTAAAAATGAGATCCTGAGTGCTTCGATTAGCATGGAATTTGTAATATTCTTCCTCCAGCTTAGTTTTGATCATACTTTTGATTCTCTTTTCGAGAATCTTGGAGTAAATTTTACTTAGCACACTTAAAAGGAAAATACCTTGGTGGTTACTGCAATTTCTGTTCTCTTTTTTTTTTAAATTGGGACTGTGACTGCTGTTTCCCATTCTTTGGGCATTTTCTTCTGTCTCCACACCAAGTTAAGTAAGTGTCGCATAACCTCTTGTCTATTATGACCAATATGTCTATTATGATTGTCTATTATGACCTCATCATTTCGGGAGATGTTTCATCTATTCCGACTGACTTCCCCATTTTCATATCTGATGGGTCTCTTCCAATTCCTCCTCATCTATATAGTCATCCTCATCTCTTCTATGCTTTCTTCCTCAGGTTCATCTCCAAAATAGCTACTTTCTTCTTCTAGTAATTCCCTAAAATATTCTCGCCATCTTTCCATAAATTCATTACTTTTTCGTAGAATATTTCCTTCTTTGTCTTTTATGTGCTTTAGCACTGGAGCTTTTTCTTTCCTTAGACCTTTCAAGACTTCATAGAACAATTTCTGGTTTCTCTTATAATCAGTCTCCATCTTGTTGCCAAAATCTTCCCAAGCTTCCTTTTTAGCATTCATTACCATTTGTTTCACTTCAACTCTCTTTCTCTTGTATGGTTCGTAGTTGTCTTGGGATCTGTTTTCAAGATATTTTCTCCACAGTAGTTTCTTATCTTGAATAACTCTTTTGATTTCTTCGGTCCACCGGGCGGTTCTACCGTTTCTAGCTCCTATTTTACTCTTTCCACACACCAAGGCAGCAGCTTCTAACAACATTTTCTTAAAATACTTCCAGCTGGTTATTACGTCATCACTTTCCCATAGATATTCCGGGTCTCTTGCTCTTCTTCTATCTCTTGTTGGAAATAAAAGACCATATCTGTCTCTTTTAGCCTGTAGGATTTTATGGATTCCTTCCTAGCTGTGGTGTTTTTCTTTGTACCAATTAATTCTTCTCCTCTCCATATTTTCTTAATTTTCAATAAATAGTAATCACTCCCTATTTCGAAGCCTATTTTAACTCTTACATCTATGACATCTTTCGGGCTTTTTTTCTTGGTCAGGATATAGCAGTGTTGCCAGATCAACCCTGTATTTTATCCCCAAAACTCTCTAAATTTTACCCTGAATTCACCAACTTTAATCCTCAACTTATCTAAAATTTCCTCTAAATCCACCAACTTTAACCCTAAATGTTTAATTACAGGTTTGTGTGATTGGCAGTTAAGTGCCCAGCTGCAGCTACGCAAAATGGCACTGAAAGAGGTGATCGACAGGGTTCGCCAGATGGAGAGGCTTCGGAGTTCCTCCTCTTCAGACACGAGGGTAGAAGGAGGGCCCTCCCATGTTGAGACGACCAATGCCCGATCCAAGGAACAGCAGTTCAGGACGGATGCCAGGAAAGGAAAAGGTAAATTTAAATGTTTTCATAGTGGGAGTCAAAAGCGGCATTTAGCTGAAAAATGTTGGGCTAAAAGGTAGAATGTCACGAATGTTATCAGCTGGGACATATTAAGCGTATTTGCCGTAATCATCAGTGTGTCAATGAAGTTTCTGATGCTTCTTCTACGTCTTCCAGGTCTTCTGCAAGTTACCTGGGCATTGATAGTATTCTGGTATCAGAACGGCGAATTTCAGAAAATAAAAAGAAAACTAGTCGCAGTGAGGGAATTTTCGTTACATGCAAGGTTCAGAGAGTTCCCGTAAAGTTTAAATTGGACACTGGGGCTAATGTTACGTGTCTGGGAGAAAGACACGCTAGTAAATTGAACCTACCTATACACCGGACATCACTTCAACTCAACAGCGCTGGCGACACTCCATTAGAGGTATTAGGTTCGGTTAAAATGAAATTGGAATACCAGACATTGGTCCACACGCAGATTGCTTATGTTATTAAAGGCCAGAAGGAGCCGTTAATGAGTAGGGATTTGGCTTTGAGTCTTGGTCTGGTGTCTGGAAATGTTGAGCAAGCTTCATTTTCGGGTTTTGCAGACATTAAAAAGTCTTTCCCTTAAGTTTTAACTGAGTAAGTTAAAAGGAGCACCTTATAATATTCAGTTGAGGTCTAATATCCGACCCTTTTCAGTTAGTTGTCCTTGTCAGATTCCTATCCATTTAGGAGACAAAGTTAAGAACGAGTTAGATCGAATGTTAAAGGATGGGGTGATTACAAAAATTGATGAACCTACGGAGTGGTGCTCACCAATAGTCGTCATTCCGAAGAAGAATGGGAGTATTCGACGGGCTGTCGATTAAACTGAGTTAAACAAAAATGTTCTCAGGGAAAAACTCCAGTTGCCCTCTGTTTAGGAGTCTCTTTCATTTATAGGCAAAACAAAATATTTTAGTCGTCTTGATGCCAATAGTGGCTTCTGGCAGGTGGCTTTAGAACCTTTGATGGCAAAGTTTACAACTTTTATAACCCCCTTCGAGAGATTTTACTTTAATCGCATCCCTTTCGGGATAACTTCAGCCCCTGAACATTTTCAAAAAAGGACATCAATAGTTATTGAAGAATTTGAGGGGGTCTCCAATTTATCAGATGATATTTTGGTTTATGGGGAGACAGAAGAGGAACACAATAGAAACTTACAACGATTACTACAGCGACTGGAGAGTAATGGTGTGACACTTAGTGTTGATAAATATGAGTTAAAAGTGACTAGTATATCCTTTTTGTGGCATTTAATTACACATGGTAAAGTTTTGCCGGACCCAATCAAAGTGAAAGCGGTTAATGATTTACCTCTGCCTAAAAATCGTAGTGAACTGCGGCGTTTCATAGATATGGAAAATTATTTGATGAAGTTTATCCCCGACCTGTCTATAGTTCCTGAACCTGTAGTATAGTTCCTGAGATAATGAAAAGCTTTCTCAGTGAAAAGAACGATCGGATCTGGTCGAAAGCACATATTAGATGTTTAGCAGACATTAAGGCGAAGATAAGTGTGGTTACAGCTTTGGTTCTTTTTGAGCCCAAATTGTCCACTTCGAATTTTGGCTGATGCTTCAAACTATGGACTTGGGGCAGTGTTAGAGCAGAAATTATGAGGAATATGGAGTCCAGTTCAGTCTGCTTCACGAACGCTGAGTCCAGCAGAACAAAGATACGCCCAAGTGGAGAAGGAGGCATTAGCATTGACCTGGGGTTGTGAAAGGTTCGCTCAACTTGTTCTCGGGGTCTCGTTCACATTGTGGACGAATCATAAATGTCTAGTCCAGTTGTTAGGAGATAAACCCATACAAGATTTAACTGCTACGCTCCAGCACTTTCAGATGTGGTTATCTAGATTTGACTACACTGTGGTGTACATCTCCAGAAAAGATCTCGAAATTGCAGAGGCCTTGTCAACAGACCCGCTTGATTCAGAGAGGGTCCATCAAGACGTCTTAGATGATTTGGAACTAAATGTGGCTCATGTTATTCAGTCTATAGATTTTCCCGACAAACGTATGGAGAAAATCCGTTTATCTCAGGAAAAGGACCCATTATGCAGGAAATTAAAGGAATGTATCGATAGTGATGATTGGTCAAACTTGAAGCACAGCGATTTTCACAAAGAGCAAGGAGACTAGTGTGCCATGATGGCCTTATTTTGAAGGGTTATAGGGTGTTTATACCGAAGGATTACAGATCAGAAATTTTGTCCCACATTCACAGTGGGCATTTGGGCATAGTCAAATGCCTGGCACGAACTTGGACGTCGGTGTGGTGGCCGGGAATCACGGTCGATATTAAACGTAAAGTGGAGTCATGTGCCAAATGTCTGGAGCACAAAGCGAAAGTTACAGAGACCTTACAACTTTCTGAACCACAGGAGGGTCCCAGGCAGGTGGTGGGTGCTAACATTTTAGAGTTTAAATCAAAGTATTTCTTAGTAGTTCAAGATTATTTTTCCAAATTTATTGAGACATCTTCACTACCTAATATTCGATGCTCTATGATTATCCTAGCAATGCAAGAAATTTTTGCTCGATATGGAATCCCTTTTGTTCCTCCGTCGGATAATGGAACACAGTTTGCCTCAGCAGAGTTCCGTGAATTTGCTGACCCTTGGAACTTTAGATGTGTGACGTCGAGTCCGAGATTTTCTCAGTCTAATGGTCAAGTGGAGTCAGCTGTAAAAATTGCTAAGTGCTGCTTATAGAAGAATGCGAATCCTTTTGTTGGGCTATTGGCGCATCGATCGACTCCATTGGAGGGCGGATACTCCCTGGCGGAACTTTTTTGTTCGGAAGAAAAAGTAGGACAACATTACCTGTTAAACCGAGGCTTCTTAAACCATCATGGGAGGGATTGAGCATGTATAGGAAATTTCTTAAAGAAGCGAAAGAAAGGCAGAAGGCGTACTTCGATAAGAATCATAGAGCCCATCCTCTATGCCACTTAAGTATGGGTGAGTGCGTATATGTGAAGGACATAAAAAAATACGGGGTGGTAATTTCATTTGGTGTGACGAATAGAGATTATCTGGTTGAAGTCCATGGTAAAAAGTATCGCCAGAACAGGATCTTTCTTGTTCCTCCACCCATGATGGAGTTTGAGGAAGATAGGCCGACAAAGATCAACATGAACCATTCCTCACCAATTGACCAAACAGGAAATAGAACTGACCTATGAAACAAGACTCCTGTCGGAGCACCGGTAACGCCGCAGGTGCCACAAGAGCATCGAGCTCATAGTGGACGACTTATCAGAAGGCCGAACCGTTACTGTTGTCATTAGAAGAGCCTACTATCACAGAAAAGGGAGGATATCATGGGAAGAACTAACCTCTTTGGTAGAAGGTTCGGATAATAACATATGTGAACATAGTTGGTTACATTAATCATTTCATGCTGTGTGTATATTATTATTAATGTTGTACAAATAATTTTAAATAAAGTTTATTATAGAACATTACAGGCTTAATAAATCATTTCCATGAAATTATAATTAATATAAAGCCTGTCTCAACCTGAACTGATCCAGAAACCTCTCATGTCTCTCAATCAAATGAGTAGGTAATTCTGACATGAGATTGAGAGAAATGAGAGGTTTCTGGATCAGTTCAGGTTGAGACAGAGATAATAGATTGACATATAAGAAATTTAATAATTAGTAAGACGAAATGTAGATATGGATTTTATTGACAACCAATTCTTATGTTATTTATGACTATTTAAAGATAATACAAAGTCTGAAGATGGGGATATTGTCCCTGAAACGTTACATATGTCAATAATTTTGAGTTATTGGAAAAAGATGTTAACTGGAAGACATTTTCAACAATGATTACATGAAACACTCCTGAGGACTTCCTTAAATAAATATAAAACAATAAGAATACATTTATTTTGATTTAAGAATCACTGGATAAAAACTGTTTTAAAAATTCAAAATATTATAAATATGTATAATTTAAAAAGAAGATAATATGTCAACAATCTAATGGCATAACAATATACCTGTATAACTCCTGGGAAACAGATTTGCTTAAATGTAGAATAAAGTTAGCTAACCCATGAGGATTATAAAATTTTGAGTGTGTTATTCCAGTAGTCAATTCCAATTCACACAGAGCGTAATCCACATTGTTTCTAACATTTTTATCACTATAAAAAACATAAAAGAACAAAAATTAATTTTCTAAAACTGAAAAAATGTGATGTATAGGATAAGGAAATGTTTATACAACTATTATATTAAATCAAATTCTTTATTCAATATTTATCTACTATAATATAAAAGGTTTCCATTATTTTTTTTATTAATTTTAGAGTTCCTAAGAACTACCAACTTTATAAGAGATCAAATATTTGGTCAAATATAGAAGACAAGTAAATGGATCTAGGCAATAATATCCATATACTAAGACTGATCACCTTTATGATACGAGAACAATTTTTATTTAAACTATTACATATGGCCATTTAAAAAATCTTTTAATTCATTTATAAATAGTTATTAATGAATAATTAATTACTTGGCAAAATTGATTGTCTAAATTACAAGTTCAAAAAAATATTTCCCGCTATAAAGTCACCTTGTTGTTCTTGAATCTCATAATAAACATTGGAATAATAAATTAAGATTAAAATCATAAAAATGTTTTGTATACTCAAAGTAAACAAAAATTATCTCCTAGATTGATAGCAAAGAGTAACAACATATCATGTTTTTCACATAATTTAATTAAACTATTTAAATTAAGTACTTTATTAATTTTACCAACATGGTTCACAAAATATGAGAGAGAAAAGACAGCACAACCATAAGGCCTCGTCCACAATGGAGCACCGCCCTTCGCCCCAGTACCTGTGATAATCCCTCGCACCGATCCTAGTACCCTCGCCCCTAGCCCCCTGTCTGTCCACATTGGAGCACCACCCCTCTCCAAAGCTAGAAGGAATGGTATCTCTCTGCCCCTTCAGTTGAATTTCAGATATCATGAGATACCATCATTCATATATGATATACCATCTTCTGACGATGATATTGCGCTGGATTCAATCTCAGCCAATTATTATCATTTTTACCGAAAAAGAAAAAGGATCGGAAGTTCATTTTTTAAATAGGGGGCGATATCAGTTTGGTGAATTCCATCACCTGTACCAGGATTTGAGATGAGATTCTGAAAGATTTTTCGGTTATATGAGGATGAAGACCTCCACATTTGATTATATCATTAATCTAATCAAACCTCAAATTCAAAAACAGTGGAAAAATTGTCACGCTCAGCCAATTTCAACAGAGGAACGACTGAAGCTCACGTTAAGGTAGGTAAACATTGATATTAATGATATTCGATATTAATTTTAATAAAAAAAGCAAAACAAAAATTCAGCACTTCTATCGTAATGTCCACTGAAAGGGTGTTTGGACTGCACTTTCTTTTGTTTTGTAATCTGTCGCAAATTAAACTTCAATTTAATAATATACAAGATGCTAGAATTACATAATATGAAACATTATTAATATAATTTAAATGCTCATCAATCATTGTTTTCCATTTCAATCAAACATTCAGTGCAGTTATAAATGTTCCTTTTTTTAATCTTCATTAATTTTGTACGTATATATATATATATATATATATATATATATATATATATATATATATATATATATATATATATATATATATATATATATATATACACACACATATCAAAATAACTTGAGCATCAAAATAAAATAATTGTAGCACAAAAATTAAGTATTTAAGCGAATGTTATTTTCTATTTTATTAGGAAAAATGATAAAAAATTTAATATTTGTAAAGTACATCATTATATGAACAATTAAAGAAATTCAATTATGTATTGGTTTTAGTGAAAATGAGATAATATAAAAAGATATTAATAAATCTTGACGTTCTGAGGCCGGGAGGTGCGAGGGTCGAAGGTAAAAGAATTGACGAAACAATTGCTTGGTTTGGTGCTAGGCTACAGTCGAGGGTCGGTGCGCGGGGTGAGGCTTCGTTATGGTCAGTCCCATTGGATCCAATGTGTTCATTTTTTTCTTGGTTCGAGGGACTAGGGGCGGTGCGCGGGTCGGTGCTCCATTGTGGACGAGGCCTAAGAAACAGTGTAGTCTAATCTTTACATATTAAGTTGTTACAAAAGTCCTTATGCATTAGTACAGCTTTATTTCAGATTACATATTTTAAACATTATTGAATACTACTCTTCAAAGTAAAGTCCATTGTTTTCAACTACTTTCACCCATCTTTCTGCCAGTAATTGGATTTGATGCTAGTACCACTCCTTTGTTTTTGAGACAAAGAACTCTTCATATCCAATTTTTAAGTCCTCGTAATTATCAAAGATTTGACCTTTTAAAAAATGAGCCATTGATCTAAACAAACCATAATCTGATGGTGCAATATATGGGCTATACCCAGGATATGGCAAATTGTTTACTCCTTGCAGTTCTGATAATTTTTCCTTGGTCAAACGAGAACGATGTGCAGGGGCAGTGTCGTGTTGCAAAATGGCTTGGTTCCTGTTGAACAAAGTGGGGTACTTTGCACTCAAAACTGCATAAACTCTGTCTAGCTGTTCACAGTTAAGGGTAGAGTCCCTACTACGGCCGATAAATCACGAGTAGTTGTATGTGGGTCCTGGTTCACACATTCAAGAATAACATCATCATCAACCATGGCGACCTGATCTGGGTTGTGCGGCAGTATTTCGATGGATAATTATTGACTCTCCTTCTATGGCACAAATTTCTTCGGCGGCTGCCTTTGCGCTTAAACCTTTTTTCCAGTAATGTCTCAAAAGACCGCCAATCACAATTTTTTCTTCTGACATTGCACGTCGTTTTAAAAATGTGAATGAATCCATAAAGCCAACACTAGTCACAAGGAATTAAAGGATTAGTCCAAGTAAACATTGACATAAATAGTAGGAACAAAAACATTCTTATAGGATAATTATGAGAGATGGAATTAAGGGTTGTGTTCATGCACAAGGACTTTTGTAACAACCTAGTGGATGACATTGTCCATGTGGCATTCTCATTCAGCCAAATCAGGTTTCTCAGGTGCTGCAATGAAGTGGCATAAAGAATTTCATAAGAGAGGAAAGTTTCTCAATAAATCCAACTAACAATAAGGTTAATTTTATAAGGTTTTTATAGAAATAGACATTAGAAGAGAGTAGAACAGAATATACCTCAGAAAAAGATAGCATGCCAACTTCCAGAAAAGCAAAAGTGTAAAAGGGAAGCAAAAAAGTGCTGAGGGAACAGCGTCAAAAACAAATTTTAATATAAAAAAATTAATTATCTCAATTAAAACACTTCTAAACAGTTCATAATTATATTTTTTAAAACATTTGGTTCAACTTAGTCAGTATCTAGAGATCAGTGCATCAGGTCTCACCTCAACGCTAAAGCAGTTGCTGCCAGTAATTTTGGTGTAGAAACTAAGTTCCATTAGGCCCAGGGCCACCCAATTCAAGGTATCAAGTACCTTAATAACAAATGGTGAACTAGGTAACCTTACGGGCAGTTCAATCACATTTGATTGGTGCCAGTTCACTGCTCTCTACCAAGCAGAACATTGTTATGGGGCCTTAGCGGCTCCATATAGGCTCATAGGGATTTCATCAATTTAATGTCCATTCATTAGGTTTTTGAAGATGCTAATTTCAAATTTATTATTGAAATTTTAATGGAGTTCGAGTGTTTCAATTAATTAACAGTTTAGGGCAATTCTTTGGTACAGTCATCATTTATTAGGTTTTAAAGTAGCCAAACTTGAATTTACAATCGAAATTTTGTTCAAGCAGGAGCATTTTGATTAACTATTAGTTTTGTTACATAATTATTCCATACAGGTATCATTTACGTATAGGATTTTTGATCATGCATGCTCTTTTCTTCGATATACAGATCATTTATTAAGTATTCGAGAGTTCTGATTCTGTTTTTAAATCGGATTTTCAATTGAGCATGCGCACTTCATATTACCATTACAGTTTAAATTTATTTAACTATAGGCATTATTTATTAGCTTTTCAAGGACGATAAATCTGAATTTATATCGGATTTTTGATCGCGCATGCGCATTTCGATTTGTTGTTATTGTTGAAGTTTTCTTTGTTGTATGAATCGTTTATTAGGTTTTCGAAGGTACGGTAATTTGGGGTTACATTGTACCACTAATATCATTTTTTTAAATGTATCTATCTATACTGTTTAAATAATAATAATAATAATTATTATTATTGTATAAGAAATTTATATAAGCACACAGAGCCTGAGACACCAGTTAAGGTAATTCTGACAAGAAATTTCCTCAATTCCAATGACTTCCAACAACTAAAAGAGGAAGCTCGCAAGTTGATGGCCACTGAAAATGATGGCGAGCTATCTGATAGAACGCTAAATACAAGAATTAATCTGGAATCCATGACTAGAGTCAGTTCATCAATTTGCACTGTAATCACAGAAGAACAAAAAGAGGATGACATAGATCTTGAAAACAGATTAAATCAATCAATGTTGACAGCATATTATGCTAGAGGGAATACCACTTCAGGAGCGACCATCATTGCCACAAATACCATATAATAGGACACACTGAAGATATCCAACGTGATGAATAATGTTCTTAAGGAGCATTTAGCCCTAATTAATGGCCTTCAAGATATTTCACATAGGTTATATATTGCAGCCAAGACTGGAAAACCTGAAGCAGAGGCTATGCAAGTCAATTGTGTAGGTATAATGAGGCAACTTTGCCTAGGCAACAGAATCTGCTGTTCAATCAGAATGAATGCCAGTTCTACAGGAACCTTGGCCAAAAGGTGAAAACATCGAGCAATTCACTGAGGACACTGAAGCAAACTGGAAATGTGTGGGAAAAGTCAACGAAATACCACACGAACACCTTTTGGATAGATGTAGAAACGCGAATTTTTCAGAATGCTCTTGAGATGTATGAGGTAACACTTACAGTGAACGATGCTCCGGAAGCGGTGAAGAACTTGAAAAATTGGAGGGCATCAGGTCTTGATGGAATACATAATTACTGGATTAAAAGTTATTCGTTGCTTGCATGAAATGTTGGCAAGTAGTTACCAGGATATACTGGATTATAAGCAGACTCCCCCTGCTGGTTTCTCTGAAGACATCACTTATATTCTTCCAAGAGGGATGACTTGAATTTACGTTCTGAAGATTTTCGGCCAATAACTTACTTAACTGGTCTTTATAAATTTCTTACCTCTATCTTAGCAACAAAGATATATGAACACCTGGAGCCTAAGAGCATGATACCCACAGAACAGCGAGGGTGCAAAAAAAGAGCTAGGGGTTGCAAAGAACTCTGTTTAGTAATAGATTCCTTCATTGCTGCACAAGTGTTCAAAAACCAGCGAAACCTTTCTATGGCATGGATCCATTATTAGAAGGCTTTCGATTCTATACCACACACTTGGCTGCTTAAAGTACTGGGCATTTATAAGGTTCAACCTAAAGTATGCAGGCTTCTTTCAAATTTAATGGCAGACAGAACAACCACTCTGAAAATTGGAGTGACTTTTGCTAACAACCAAATTAAAATTTTGAGAGGTATTTACCAAGGGAATTGTCTTAGCCAACTATGATTTTGGATTATGTTTCCATCAAGCCAAATACTCCAAAAGAATGAGGTGGATTACAGACTCATCATCAAGGACGTAACGACCCCAGGCAGCCACAACTGGTACATGGATGATCTCAAACTATATACCAAAAATAAACAACAGTTACAAATCATGGTTGAAACAGTATCATCCTTTGCTAGTGACGTAGGTATGTCATTTGGCTTTGATAAATGCACAGTGCTCCATGCAAACAAGGGAAGAGTGGTCAGTAGCCAAAGCATTCTGATAAATGAAGAGGAGTGCATCAAGGAACTAGAAGCCAACAAATTATGTAAATACTTGGGCATGCAACAGAACCTCAAAATTGCCCAAAAGGACATGCGGCAACAGCTTCTAACAATGTTCAGAATGAGGTTGCAGAAATTATTGAAGACTCAGCTATCTGGGAAGCAAAAAGTCAAGGCCATCAACACTTGGGTTGGTTATACTAGCTCTGAGTTATAGCTTTGGCATCTTACAAAGCTGTACAGAACAGTAGTAGGAAGGATAATAGTTTTGTAAATTCTAACTTTTAAGCTTAAAATGAGCGACCTAAGTAATGTTGATACCGAAAAATAACAATTGCCGCCGTTTCAGTTGCTAACCATATATTTCGTCTGATCCGTATTTATTTCAAGGCCAACCTATTTACGGGCTTTTAACGTTATATTTAGTTTTATAGTTTCTGCGTCCTCACTTAACAATACTAACTCATCCTCAAACCCAAGCACGGATATTTTACCACCCAGATCTAAACCCTTTTCGGTACGCATCACCTTTCTAATGGCATACTCTAGTGCTAAATTAAATAGGACAGGCGAAAGGGAATCACCTTGTTTTAAACCCGAAGGAACGTCAAACTTCTCTGAGAAATAATAACCGATTCTAACTTTATTGAATGTTTCCGTCATGCACATCCCTATTAGATTTATTAACTTCTTCGACATTCCATGCTCAATCAAAATATTATAAAGCCTCTGGCAGTAAATGGAATCAAAAGCCTTTTTGAAATTGACCAAAAGCTAATGAACTACATCGTTGTATTCTATTTTTTTTTTTTTAATATTTGCCATAAGGAAAATATTTGATCGATAGTTGGCCGTCTAAAACCACATTGGTATTCTCCGATAATTTCTTTGGCATATTCCATGATTCGACTAGTGAGGATTAACGAGAATATTTTATAACATATCTGGAGGAGTGATATTCGGTGATTGTTATTACAACCCGTCATCGGCCCCTTTTTGTGAATCGGAATAAGTATAGATTTTTTCCATTCTTCGGGTATTTTTTCATTTTTCCGTATCTTTTTAACCAAAAGATGAATTTTAGAAACTCCAGCTTCCCTGCACGCTTATATTAATTCACTGGGAATGTTGTAGATTTGCGCTACTTCATGAGATTTTAATTTTCTGATGACTATTTCGACTTCCTTCTTACTCGGTCCTTCTATTAACGGTCCAGTACTCTGATATTCAGAAGGAGGAGATTGACTATTATCTCACGAATTCAAAATACTTTCAAAGTGTTTTTTAAATTTATTTAAAATATCCCCGGGTCGGTCAAGATATTGTAATTCCATTCAGTGCAGTTTCAAACCGTTTATTCCCTTGTACATGTCTCTTACCTTGTTTTCGATTCTATTAGTTTATATCTCTAATATTTCGTTTTTTATATATATTCTCGTTTTTGTCATCTTTGTTGTACCAAGATATAATCAATTTGATTTCGTGTTTGTGAATCCGGTGATATCCACGTATACTCATGAATGTCCTCATGTTTTAAGTGTAGTATTTTTGATTATTAGGTTTTTCGAGATAGCCTAGTTTATTAGTCGAATCCCATTATCATTACTATGCTCATGCAAACTTTCTTTACCGATCGCCGGATAGTATACTTCTTCTTTGCGTTCGTGTCTCCTAATATTATTTTCGTGCAGTTTTGCGGTAGTTTATCGTAAACCAACTCTAATTTATCAACAAATTCAATTTAACTTCATCATCACTGTCTTCGGTAGGAGAATGGATGTTTATCAACGCGATTTTAAACCAACCCGCGATTTTACGCCACCGACATCCTATCACTAAAAAATTGCACGTTCCTCAATGAGGACAGCAATCTATTTCTAATCAGAAACCCAGTACCTAAACAATTATTACCGCTCCCACCGTACCAAATAGTATAATTCCCTCAGTTAATGAACCCTTCCCTAGCTAGCGAACTTTTTGCAGTGCCACGATATCTAAATTGTATCCCTTAACCTCGTTTGCCACCGATTTTAACCCACCTGGTGTATTCAAATTTCTTATGTTCCACATCCCTATACCTAAATCTCTTATTTTAATTTGCACGATGAATCCCCTGAAGTAGTCTCCACCCAGAGACATGAACATTTTACCCGGATAATGGGCGTTTTACCTCAGACAGACTAATGACTTTTTTATGGTATTTTGTGAACTAAAAATATGTGAGTAGGGCATTCAAACCTACGTCACGACCTACAGCAACCCTGTGGGGGAGGGGGGGCGAGGGAGCGCTCTCTTTGTTGGTCAGAGAGTCCATCGGACTTAGCTGGGAGGAACTTCCAAGTAATTTCCACCGACCATTCCAACATCCGCCATCCATGGGACGCTCCCCAACTCGGTAATGAGATCCGCACGAGGACTATTTGGATAAACAGTCTGAAAATTGTTGAAGTAAACATTATTCATTGTTGCCTTTCTACTTAGCAAATTGTATCATTTTTTTTACAAAATACCAATTAGTTGGTCATGTACATATTTTTACGTGTTGGTGCAAAGTTACCCATTTGAGCAGGATACTTTGCACCATGTCAGTTGTTATTCAATGAAAACTCAATAGTAGAAGGGGCCTGGTACAAAACAAAACATCTTCTGGACTGGAGGAAAAAATGTTTTGTTCCTTCTAGCACTATTGTTCTTACATTGGTGGTGCAATGTAACCCCATCGTATTACCAAAGTTAGTCAATCTTAGAAAGTCTTGAAATATAGACATACAATGCTCCGGTTACAGGAGATAGGGATTCGATAATTTAGAATCCTTATTTTTTCCACACCCACATTTCTATAGGCATAAATGAAACTGGGTAAAATGCAAATTAATTGCAGAATTATAAGAGGTAAAATAAACATTGCTTTATTATGATGTGAAAAATTAAATTAAAAATCCTTCTTAAAAATAAACAAAACTATTTATCAGCGCTAATAATTATTAACAAATAAATATGAAAATAAAAAGAATGAAATACATATATTAATTTCTTATAAAAAAAAATAAAATAAATAAATAAATGAAGCAATAATTCTCTTGCCAGCTGGCTACAGCAAATTGAGTTCATAAAAAAAATGCCTCACATTCGGAGCCTCTGGAGCCTGCAAAATCGAGTCTGATTCAACGACCTGATGTAAGTGTGGCGAGAAGGAAGAGAGATAAGGGCACGTCCCAAATATGGGATAGTATTATTTTTATTTTTTTTTTTGAGATTGTCAATTACTATTTTTCATCATTATTGAAAATATGTTTAGTATAGGTTTCACCTAGTATATTTTCGACTGTGCTGTTTAAGAATTTATAAGAAGGTTTTTGCTCCAGAATTAACACCGTGATTTATTATTAATATTGCAGATTTCTTTTTGGGTAAAGTGGAATTTAATGGGTTATAGCGGGTGCTGATTAATAATTCATTGATCAGCAAAATTAATATAATATCCTGATTTCTTTGATACACCTATTACTAGATTTCCGAAGTTAATTATGTTTTGGAATGGAACTGAAGTATTTTGGATGGCATATAACTTTTTCTCTGCATCACTTTCCTTCTTCTTCTTCTTCCTCTTATGCCATTAGCTAGCGTCGAGGAGCCTCAATCCAGCGTAACCACTCCTCTCGGTCCCTGCTTAGCCGCTTCATCTCATTGAGCGATTTGCCTCTTTTACTTCCAATTCTTTGGATATATTCTTGGTACGTAATTCTGGGGCGTCCGCGTGGTCTCTTTCCTCTGGGTCGAGCCTCTAATACCTTTATAGGATTTGTGTCCTCGTTCATTCGACAGACATGACCAAACCACTGTAGTTGCCGTCTTTCTAGAGTGGTTTTAAGCTCTGTAACGTCTAGTTGCTCTCTAATGCTTTCATTCCTAATGCGATCCCTTCTAGTTCTCCCAACAGATCTGCGAAGAAACCTCATTTCCGCTGCCGTTATGTGACTAGAGTGTCTGTCCAGTGTTGTCCAGCTTTCTCCGCCATAGGTGAGTGTAGGTAGGTAAACAGACTTATATACATGCATTTTGGTCTTCTTATCTACTTCTCGGGGGCCGATAATGCTATTAGTAATCTGGTAATACACTTGATTCGCCTTACTTATTCTGTTTGATATTTCGGCGTCTATCTTACCCGAGCTACTAATTACGGTCCCTAAGTAGGTATATTCCTTCACTAACTCAAGTGTCTCGCCATTGCAGATGAGTAGGACATCTTCCTGTTCTTCCCTCGCCATAACCAGCACTTTACTCTTGTAGGTGTTAATTTGCATCCCTTTCCTGAGCAACTCTTCTTCCCATTCTACCAGAGCTTGTTGTAGTTTGGTCTTGGTGTCGGCTATTAGGACTATGTCATCCGCGTATAAAAGGCTTTGAACGAGGACACTTTCCCAATGATGTTAAGTTATGATTTCATTTATCAGAATATTAGAATTATTCATTTTTAAGTTAAAAAATTAAAACAAATAATAAAAAATACGTTTATACGAGGATTTATTTAAAACATGATAAAATATGAGTTCATAAACAAAATATATATTATTTCTGCTACTATTGAAATTAATTTTGCAGAATTAAATGATTTATACAATATTATTACTAATTCCAATAAAATATGCTGATATTTTAATATATATTATATAATACAATATATATAATATAATATTATATATATATATATATATATATATATATATATATATATATATATATATATATATATGTATATGTATATATATATATATATATATATATATATATATAGAGAGAGAGAGAGAGAGAGACAGAATTCCAAAACTGTTGGAGGAAGACTATTTTTTATACAACCTAAAATTATAAATACACAAAAAAATATATAAATATAAATTAAAAAGTTGAGGGAAATAATTCCAATTTCAACTTCCATCATGTTGAAAAGTTACTTCCCATAAGTCTGAGGCTATAAAAGGGAGTTTTCTTTCACTACTCACAAATAAACTGTCATGTGCTCACAGAAGTAGCTTCCAAAGAAGAAAAGAACCAGTTCTACGTACACCTAGAGAAGACGTTAAACAAATGTCCTCAACATGATGCCAAAATACTCCTTGGTGATTTTAATGCTAAAGTCAGACAGGAACCAGGAAAGCAGCCTACTATATGGAAATTAAGTCTTGATAAAAGAAGTAATGATAATAGGTATACGCTTATAAGCTTTGCGAATGCACATAGGCTAGTGGTAGGAGATTCGCTGTTTTCAAATTGAATGATATATAAGGAAACATGGAGAATGCCAGATGGCAGAGTGGCTAGCCAAATTGACCACTTCCTTATAAGTTCCTAGCACAAGCCAGACCTAGTAAGCCTCAGGTTATAAAGGGGAGCAAACCTTGATACAGACCACTACTTCAGCATTGTCAGAATTTGAATCAGGATGCCAGCAGTGGGTAATCGTCAGGATTAGGCTAGAAAGTTGTTTAATGTAGCCAAGCTCAAGGAATCCAATCAGCATGCAGCTTATTAAGAAAAACTGGAAGGAAAACTGGCTGATGAACTGAAGTACATAGATGGTGAAATTGATGAACAATGGAAATGTATCAAATATGATCTACTGCAGAAGAGACTAAAGATATACTGCAGAAGAGACCATAGGTTTTAAATCCAAAGCAGCTAGATCACAATGATTTGATGAGGAATGCCAACTTATGACAAATAATAAAAATGAAGCATATAAGAAAATGATACAGAGGTACATTAGGCATACTAATGCTAATGCTCTCTATAAGGAGGCAAGAAGAGCAGAGAAAAAGATTCGCTAAAAGAAGAAAAAGACATGAGAGAATAATCAGATGAAAGACATAGAAAACCTCAGAAGCGCAAATGAAAGCCGAATATTCTTCAGTAGAGTAAATGAAGGAAAATCCATTTTCAAGTCCAAGGTAACATATTGAAAAAACGAAGATGGAACTCTCCTTATGATGATGTTGGCACGGGACCGACAGGACTGGACAGTTGGGTAGAGCTCCTCCACACTGAAAGGTATACGGAGGAAGGGAAAGAAGAAGAAGAAGAACTCTCCTTAACCAAAGAGACAAGTTAAGAGATGGGTTAAGCACTTCATAAAAGCTTTGAATAGAGCAGAATCCAAAACAAAGTAAGTTGAGTTGAAAAATGTGGAGGATATGGAACACTGATGATGAGGATGAGCTCGAAGATGCCATTAGCAAGTTTAAAAATAACAAACTAACTGGAATGGACATCAATCTGAGCTGTTTAGATATAGTGGAAAAGAATTCAAGAAAGCACTAAACAAACCCAGGGTTGTCCATAAAACCCATAAAAGTAGACGAAGATGCAGTAACCGAGAAGTGTACAACCTCTTCAATAGGTCGGATGTTGTTAAGGCAGCCAAGCTTGGGCAGCTATGATGGGAAGGCCACGTGACAAGAATGGAGGACACACTGATACCCAAGAAGATCCTCACCGATAAAATCCATGGTACAAGAAGTGTGGGGAAACTGAACCTGAGGTCGATGGAGGCTATTGCAGAAGATGAAAGAATCCTATTTAAACTTCATAACTGGAGAGATGTTGTGCAAGAACAGAGCAAACAGGCAGAGGCTATTGGAGGCAGGCCTACCAAGTCTGAGTTGGTGACGAGTTTTGGATCAGACGATGCAAATGCAAATACAATATGCCCAAATCTGCTACAGCTTAGATGAGTTGGTTTAGTATAGGTTCACATAAAAACACACAAACACTTTCAGATTCAGCTTTTATTTGTAGAAGGTGAGTGACAGATTCAGCTCAATCACTACATTAGAATTGAGGTACTCAGTGGAGTACAGCCAAAAGGAGACATCAGGAATGGGAAAAAAAATTAGAGGATTAGATATTCCTTCCCTAATGAACTTTGATAAAAGACAATTCAAGTATTCAAGAGATTTGTTTGGTCACGACATTAACATGCAAGAAGAATAAAGCAATCCCAGAATTACCTAGCTTAACTAAATCCAAGTAATGTTCAAACAGTAGCTAACCCTTAAGATGCCAAAAAAAAAAAAAAAAACCCATGGTTCCGCCCGAAGTCCAAACAGATAAGAAAGACAGTCCCAGCAATTGAAAAATTGACTAGCCTGTCGAAGGCCGCTCAACATTAAACCTTTGAACTTTCAGGAATGAATATACTTGCGGCAGAAAACAGGCTTGAAGCACATATTAATGAGGGCATGAAAGTTTAAAATCAATTCTCGAAAGTAATAATTTTTAATCTTTGTTTATCCTCAATCTATGCTTGCTATAAGTTGTTTGAATTAAAAGCCATAAAATATTCTTATTTTTTCCCTCTTTCATAGCTTTCACTGGAAATAGCAACTACCCAGACTTATGTCAAGTGCTAGGCTCGATAATATTTAATCCTTGATATTTATAAATTTTCTAACAATACTGCTTTCTGCAGCTGTTCCAAAATACTCATAGGGAGATCCCATTCCTTGACAGTGCTCAAAGTATAGCTGGACACAATATTATTATTATCAGACTTTAGCACTTCTTCAATAATTGCTGGGAATATTCACTGCAATATTTAAAAATTGTCTTAAATACTGGCTATCCTCAGTAGCATAGCTTTTTGTATTACCAGTATATAATCAGGAAGTCATAATTCCTAGCTGCTTCAAATTGCTTCCTCTGGGACCAATCTATAGCTAGAAATGATGAGGGGCAACACTTCACATCACAAAGCTGCTGATTTTACCTACAAAAACTTAAAGAATATTTTCGACATTGGGAACTCTTATTTCATTTATTGTAACCATCTTTTCCATTTCTTGTATAACTAGATTATTGGGCACTATATGATCAGTGGTTATAGGCATAATGGTCACTTTATCAGACAGAATAGCTGCCTAATCTTAACAGCAGTGAGGTTTTGGTAGCTCATTAAATTTTTAATATTTGACAAGACTGGTGAATTACTTTTTCCAAGTTAATAAGATTTTCTAGAATTTCTCTTCCTGCTAAGATCATCAAGCCCGTTTTTATATGCTGATTGGACTCAATCACTACTTTCCCAAGTCAGCATTCATCATTAACACTTTAATTAAATATGACTTACTGTATGAGTTAGTTGCCAACACTTGGTCCTGTATAGCAAAAAGAAAACCCTCTACTTCTGGAAACAGTTTGCTATTTCTTAACCAATCAACCGAGGCAGACAGATTAATTGCTGTTGAACGCAGGGCAATGCAAAATCTACAGTATAGCTACTTACTGATCCATTCTATCATCAGTTCCTCACTTGTTATCACAGTTTGCGGTTCAGTTGCAAGATTTAATGCAGTTCGATTTTTGTCCATAACCCTAATTGTGATTACTACTTGTGAATCACTATTGACAATATAATTTCTCTACTGCATCTCCTCTTCTCAACAGCTTTTGAATAGGATAGAATATTCTTCTACCTTGTTTAATTGAGAGATAAAGCCTTAAGCCTTAATGCTGTGTATGTAGCAACCAATATATTTGGGCAGCACTTCTTTGAAAATAAAGTGCTTTTTTTTCAGAGCATGATTTCAAGAGGCTAATTAATATATTATTATTGTACATAACAAAAACATAAAAATAGAACCTGAGATCTGTTTGTGTTCCATACAAAATCAGATATATCCTCTGATTTGGGTTCTTCTTCATCAGTTCAGCAAAATAGACAACCAAACTGCTCCTTTGGACAAGGGAAATACATTTATCTAGATGCCAGATTACTGCCAGATGAGATTTCATAGAAAACTCGGATGAAATCTAAAATAAAATACAATTATTTTCTTTTAAATCAATAAGCTATTTACTACAGAAATATTCACATTTATACGAGAATGGTGTTACTAAATGAGGCAATCGCAGGTCCTCCAAATTGAGGAATTACTACTAGCGATGTCTAAAAGTTAAAATATGTTGGTCGTAAAATTAAAGGTTAGTTCAGTGAACAAGATGAAATACATAAATTATATTAATTTTACAAAAGTATAAACATTGAGAAGCATGGGTCTCTAACTATCCTATAAAAAAATATTGCACTAATAGAAATGATGTAAAAGCAATATTAATGAAGTAATGATAATATATAGGCGTAGGGAGGTGGCGGCCCCATCGCCTGGTCATAGTACCGCAGTTAGCTACTGGTCCTCCAGGTTAGGGGAACAGTACACTGACATTCATACATATACACTATCAACAGCACTCTACACTCACCCCCACACTATAGACCAAGATCAATTACAGTACTCACTCTAGGGTCACCTTTCCTAGGTAGCCATGCCAGATGGGGGAGCAAGTCAGGGAGCTCCGAGGAGGCAGCCCCTCCACCTGACTTAGGAGATGTGGGCTAATAACCCGCACTTCTTACATAAATTACATTACAGAAACAAATACAAGTAAAGACCGGACCGAATCTAAATCGACAACCTTTGGCATGAAACGGAAAACACAAATTGGATACTGGAATGTTCGTACATTATATGAGAAAGGAAAGCTGACACAAGTGGAAAAAGAAATGTTAAGTGATAGAATGGACATACTTTAACTCAGTGAATGAGATGGCTGAACTATGGCGAAATGGTGACGGAATTTTACTGTATTCGGGTAACGGAGCTGAACATAGATCAGAGGTAGGCATTCTACTTTCCAAATGATCTAGGAGGAGTCTAATGGACTGGAGACCTATTTCTGAAAGATTGATAACTGCCCGCTTCAAAACAAATATCAGGAATATAACTATTGTGCAATGGTATGCTCCAACCAAACCTTCTGAAGAGGAAATAGAATTTTACAGTGCCTTGAAAGATGTCCTCCACAATACCCCAAAAAGAGATGTAGTTATCGTCATTGGAGACATGAATGCTAAAATTGGTGCTGATAATGAAGAAATAGAACACATAATGGGAAAACATGGCATTGGGCAGGCCAATGAAAACAGAAAGCTGTTCAAAAACTTCTGTGCCGAACATGACCTTGTTATAGGAGGCACTGTCTTCCCCCATAAGGACTGTCATAAGGTATCGTATCGTGGGTTTCTTCAGACCACAGCACCCAGAATCAGATAGACCACATCACCATTAATAGGAAATTTAGATGTTCACTTTTTTATATGAAGAACAAGAGAGGAGCCGACGTGGGAAGCGATCACCATTTTATGCTTTCAGCATTCTGTCTGAAAATCACCTCAGTTACAAACAAACTTACAAATAGGATGAAGCGACTGGATGTGAGGAAGCTCAAAATCCCAGAGGTGAAAGATAATTTTAAAGTGGAATTTAACAAATTCCAAGTGCTGAAGAGGCATGATGACTCCATCGACGAGCACTGAGAGGCCATTAAATCAAGCATCCTGGAAGCCAGCGAAACTTGTCTAGACTATGAAAACCTCCTGAAGAAGGAATGGATGACCAATGAAACTTGGAAGGAGATAGAAAGAAGAAAGCGGCTCAAGCAGAAGGTCAACAAAAGCAAAACCAGATCACAGAAAGGAGGCTGTGCACATTGGGAACGCGAAGGAGCTATACAGCATTACAAGAACTATTTCGAAGAAAGGTTTCCAAAAGACCCGGCCAATTAAAAGCAAGAATGGTACACTCCTTACCACTCAAGCAGACCCGCTGAAACGTTGAGAAGAACATTTCTCAGTAGTGTTGAACAGGAGCAGTGAAGAAACTGAGGAACCCCACTTCCGTATGCCAGATCTTGACATCCCTAGTGTTGACGAATCCCCGCTCGGACTCGTCGAGGTCAGCGTGGTCCTCGGTGAAATGAAGAATAGAAAAGCTCCTGGAATCGATGGCATACCTGCTGAAGTCCTAGGCCGCCTATCAGCCCTAGGCAGGTTTTAGGGAGAAACGCAACTGCTTTGATCTCATAAACATACTGAGAATCATCCCGGAGCAGAGCGTCAAGTGGAAAAGCCTCTTATACATGGCGTTTATAGACTTTGAAAAAGCCTTCGACTCAGTGAACCAGGACATCATGTGGAGAATCCTCGAAAGATATGGCATCCCTAAAAAGATAATCAACCTTGTTAGGACCTCATATTATAGATATAAATGCAGAGTCATCCATGAGGGGTTGTTTTTGAACCCAATTAAAATTGAGAATGGTGTAAAACAAGGTTGTGTGATTCCTCCAACTCTCTTCATCGTTGTTCTCGATGGCATCATGAGAGCTACGCTTGGGGGACGAAGATGTGGAATCCAGTGGGGTCTAAGAGAGAGGCTGGAAGATCTCGACTACAACGATGACCTATCTCTTCTAGCACAGCGGTTCAGCGATCTGCAGGGCAAGTTAGATGCTTTAAGCCGAATCACCGGATTGCGGATCAACATCAGGATGCGAGTGAACGAGCGATGTCGGAATCCACTTGTTCTGAGGTAAAAGGCCATATATCAGGTGGAACCATTCATCTACTTGGGAAGTGTGGTCACTAAAGAAGGGGGCTCATTGGAAGATGTCAAAAGCCGAATCAAAAAAGTTAATGGGGCATTTGTTCAGCTGTATCCAATATGGAAGAACAAGAAAACAAAAATAAGGCTATTCAACACCAAAGTAAAATCAGTTCGACTCTACGGATGTGAAACATGGAAAGTGACCGAAACTGTTACTCGACCCCTTCAGATCTTCATAAACTGCTGCTTGCGAAGAATCCTGGGGATCTGGTGGCCAGAGAGGATCTCGAACGAGGAGCTGTGGAGTACGACTGAGCATCTTCCTATACACCTGGAAATACGAGGAAAGAAATAGAGGTGGATAAGACACACATTAAGGAAACCGGATAGTGCCATCGAGAAAGAAGCTCTTCAATGGAATCCCCTGGGAGCAAGAAGAAGAGGAAGACCAAGAGAGGACCTGGGCCGGAGCGGCAAGACTTGGCAAGAGGCGAATGTGATTGCAGCAAAAAGAAAGGAATGGAACACATTTGTAGAAGCCCTATGCTCCTCTAGGAGTCAATAGAGATAATAATAATAAATAATAATAATGATGATGATATATTGTTTATAATAGTCAATAGTTAATAAATGAACAAAATACTATTTTGACAAAAGCAAAAATTAGGAAATAGTAATGTAAAATTAAGTTCTTATTCAATGAAAAGGGAGTACCTCCTGGAAGTGAATGTAGGGTCCCTGAGATCAAAATGGGGCATTACACTGGCATGTAACATGCTTATGAAGTTTGAAAAGGTGATGACATGCCTTGGGGTTTCCTACAGTGGATAGATGGTTCTTAACCATAAAGTCCTCTTTGAGGATGAATGCGGATAGTCATTGGCTGGAGGTATGAGAAAGAAAGAAGAGAAAGGGAAAGACCGATCTGTGAGCACCAGAAATAGTGCCCAAGCCAAGTCAATGGAACTGTATCAATCAGATGCTAGATTCATAGTAGCAAGTGTTCGTAGGCAAGCTGTTCACGACTATTAGAGTTAAAAAGATAATGAAATAAATAAAATATTGGCCATGACATGTATGATATTACTAATATTAGACATAATGGGAGTCTATTTGAACTTATATGATAACATAGTTAACGCACTTCTTTATTAAATATGTTGGCGGCAACATTAACTAAAAAAAATAAAGTGATTATTTTATACCAATATAACCAACTGATGATTTTAAACTTACTTCATAGGATAAATAGCCCATTAAGAGTTAGTAAGAAAGCATGAAAAATGTATATAGCGGAATTA
This sequence comes from Rhaphigaster nebulosa, assembly GCA_948150685.1. Taxonomy (NCBI): domain Eukaryota; kingdom Metazoa; phylum Arthropoda; class Insecta; order Hemiptera; family Pentatomidae; genus Rhaphigaster; species Rhaphigaster nebulosa. The sequence continues at coordinate 177,481,116 of OX411307.1, forward strand.
TCATTAAAATGAGCCTTCAATAGAGATAATAACAATGTATTTTGAACAGATAAAGACTAATATAGCATCTGTGTAATAAACAATAATTTTAAATGGTAATAAAAGCAATAAATGTATTTTGATAAAAATATATAACTTCATTAATAAAATCTTAAAAAGATTTAAATCTCAGAAATCAAGAAAACTAATCAAAAATACAGTTAAACTGAATAAGCATTACAAAAAATCTTATCACTACACTTATGCATTAATAATGCTATAAAATAAATTTTAATATCAATCATATAAAATAGGCCAGATATTTTATAAAACAAATTTAATATTTACCCCTTTCCAAATCCATGTAATTGCAGTTTCATCTGAATTAATAAGCTCATACTTGAATCCATATTTCTTCAAAGTAATTAAAACATCTTTAAATATAGCATTAACTAAAAAGTTTTCTGGGATTACCAATGATATATACTAAAAGAAACAAAATATTAAATTTATAAATTTGACAGAAAAATGTTGAACCTTTCCTTTCATACTAATAACAATACCTTTAAACATTCATTTGGTTTAATACATTTTAATTTGTTTTTCCATTGTTTTAATTCAAGTTTTAACGAACTGTCTTGCTTTTTTTTATTAGTTTTTACAACACTGGATCCAATCAAGGTTGATTTTATCTACAAAAAAAATTGAAAGATATCTTTAAGAACCAATTGAGAGAAAAAAAAATAGTGTTAGGATTATAATATGATTATTATTAAAAGTAGAGAAGTATATGAGAAATAAAGCAAGATTCACAGAATAAGGACTCCGATCATCATGTAACAGAATCTCATTTCATATTCATGGGTAAAAATCTTTCACATGCTGCACAATATTTTACATGCTTCTAGTAGGTACAATAATCACCATATCTATATAAATGAGAATATAAGTTTAATGAACCAGAGATTCTAGCATGGCAAAAGAAGAAAGGCTCTAAGGTGAAATATGCAAGATTTTCCAGTAGTGGATCATTAGTCTTTGGTCACCGAATGGCCTTTTGTTTTTATTTACTGATCAAATAAAGCAGTGGATTTCCCTAACATAAATATTTCATGGCCTCTTTCCAGAACATGCATTTTATTTTTTTTGCCTTAAGTCTTTCATGTTCTACCTCGTCTTTCTCTTCCATCTATTTTCTACCTTTACACTTCTCTTGACAATCTTCCTTCTACCAATCTTTTTAAATGCCCAAACCAATCCACGCATTTATTCACTATCTTTCCCAAGATGTTATTTTTCATTTTCATTTTTCTCTAATCAATTTGTAGCAGATGTCTACACTATTACTGGCAACTGTCCCTTCAACTGGTTCACACGCTCACAACTAGATAGCACATGAGCATAACCACAAAGTCGTCCATAATATAAATTAAGACTATTTTTTGTTTAATATCTCTGTTATTTTCTTGTATTATATATTTTACTGTATACAGGTACATATATTGTCTTTTTGGTAATAGGTCCACAGAGCTACTGGTGGGCGTGGCTTCTTGGCAGGTGGGGGTACAACTTTAGAATACAACCACCTTAACAGCAGAGGTCACTGCATGACCGCTTTCTAGCGCCATTTGTGCTAACCAACTGCTTTGTATTCAATCGTAAAATTCATATTCATTGGAATTATTACTGATTTAATTAGATAATATTTAAAATTATTGTAATGTCAACTTCCCTTTGCTAATAAAGATAAACCAAACTCCAATGGATCCTTATCAGTTGAGGTCGGGCCCTTACCTAAGTAGCAATTTAAACTATTACTGCTTTAATTAGGGATTGATAAATTATTTGCCACTTCGAAACTAGTTTTCAATAAAACAAATTTATAGAAGTGGCAAATAATTTATCAATCCCTAATTAGATCGATCCTTCTATACCATCATGCGGATGTCAACTGATTATTACTGCTTTAGGTACAACTTCCCCATTCCACAGGGAATTGACATAATCCTCAGCCCGCCAATCATTAATGCTTCAGAGGCTCATCCCTCTAACACTGCCAGTCATCCTTTCTCAACATCTCCTCATCTTTCACTGCCCTTTGTACAACCCTATTCTTGAACACACTATGCCCGAGGCCTTCTGATATCTACAATCACCCTCACTTCGACAATTGGTAACTTACAACTACAACACCTCGACAACTTCATTTTTGAATTTTTCCATAATGGATATTCCTGCTACTCATTACCATAACTATTTTTCAGTATTTCTCCAGGATTCAATTCTAAATTATCGCTACTGGATGGCATTAATTCTATCTTTTCAGCATTAATAACCATACAGCTTTGCTGAAATTCCTCATTTAATTTTCACAGCATATAACCAGTAGCTTCAGAGTAGAATATGATTTCCTTTAAATACTCAATATTCAGTTGATTACTAAATTTATAATAATAAACCTTGTATAAGATTTTCTCTAAACAAGATAACACACTACCTTTTTTGTTGCCACTTTTCTTTCCTTTAAATTTAGGATATTTTCTTCTTCTGACAAGTCACTTTCAGATAATGAGTGTGCTACTTTTTTAGAATAACAAGCTTTAGAAGCTAAGTCATATTGGCTTGATTTTTCTGGAATAATTAAGTCTATATCAGACGAATCACTGTCAGTCAACAGTGAAATAATGTTATCTGCCATGATTCATCTAAAAAAATAAATAATAAAAATTAGGGGAGTACTAAATAATTAAGAAAAATTTATGACTGGGACATGTAAAATAACAATTCCAAGGTGTGATAAAAGGTAATTTTAGAAATAAGGATGAAATTGAGAAAGTTCTTCCATAGAAGGAAGACATTCCATTTTTTAAAACATAAATTAAGACAAGCAAAACATACAAACCAAATATTACTTAGAGTTATAATGGTAATAAAACAAAGAACATGTGATTTAAAACCTTAATGGGACAACTATGTAAGGATTCCCAGCTATTATAAATGAGTATGTAGGAGAATCTTGGTTGGGGGTGTGGTCAATAAATAAACACACAAATAAGAAAAACTTATTATAATGTGTGCCAAATCCAATATTCTAAATCAAGACCTCATCTCTGCACTCTTCTTCTCGTCTTTCTCTCCGCCTTTTTGTATCAGCACTATCTCCCAGGCTTCATCGTCATCTATTTCTATTGTGACTCCTTCCTCGCAAGTGATTTCCACTCTTACCCAATCTAATCCATCCTTCTCATCAAATCCTCCTTTCCTAATCACTAATTCCATTTCAATCTTTGTTATCCACACAAATGCCTAGCCCATAGTTTAGAACAAAGTATCTTCCTCCTCACATGTCGCTCTAATTCCCTTTTTCCTAAATTTATCAACATTAACCCTTAACCACATCACCATATCCAAATCCCATAATTTTAAATTGTCATCCTTTTCATTTAAATTTAAAAAATCATTATTAAATCTAAAAATCCATGAAGCAGTTCAACATAGTAATCTTCTTAACAAAAAAATATCCACCCTTATCAACCTATTAAATGCTTATATTAGTGAAGATAGTATGAATAATCTTTACACTTGCATTTCCACAATTTTTAACATCACTGGTCGCAGAGGAAATGCAAGCTCATTGCCAAATTCAACAACCTTTATCAGCAGTCTCTTGACCTTAAAATTTATCCAAAAGGTGAAGAAAATTGAGTATATAACATCTCATCTACTGATATTCCCTCGAACGTCTTAAATATTTTAAGTTTAGTTCCCAATTTTCCTAACCCCAACTCTTCTTAAATTATTCCCCAACTTCTCACGGATTTAGAATCTATTTGTAATGATATCCTCTTAAGCCGTTCTAATGAGGGTAAGGAGTTGTCATGTATTTCTGGCACAAATTATAATAAGTGTTTTCTTATTTGTGTTTGTTTATTGACCACACTCCCAACCAAGATTCTCCTACATACATTTTCCACAGTCAACCATGATTTCACCATTATTATAAATGAGGTTATTATTTCATTAATCTAATTTTTAAGATAGGATAAACAAAATTGTAGAATAAGTAACATTAAAAAAAACTACTTCGAATGAATTTTCATTAAAATTTAATAAATAGAATCAGAACATTACATTAATTAAGATATTTGATGTGGTTTAAATAAACTTCAGAAGAAAAAACTCCAAGGTTTGAAATCTAAATAAAAAACTTACAAAAATCTGTAACCTGAATTGTAAATGGCTCCGGATCACGGACACTTTATCATGACAAATACGAATAGAGAATCCTTTGGTATAACGCCAATTTAAATAGACCGCTTTTGTAAAAAAAAGCAAAGAGGTTACACAACTTGATTAAAAGAAACACATATAATTGGTGAAACATGAAAGGAACTGTAAATAAGAAATTTCTGTCAAACTGGTGAATAGAATTTTATTTGAAATTGCCTTTGTGTGAATACGGATCAGTTGCGGATTATTTCTCTACAAGTACAGACAGAAGAATATTTGAAAATGAATTCCACCTCCTCACGTAAGTTGATTAGACCATTCTTAACTAAAGTTAATTTATTAATACTCGTATATGTATTGTTATAGTAGCCTTAATGCATAAAATTGGAATAAGAATATGTTAAAACGTATATTTATGGTTTTAATAAAGGATTACAACGGAGTGTAAACAATTCCAACTTGACACAACTCGGGAAACTTTTTTTAATAGATTTATGTAAATTCTTTTACCGAAAAGAGCCATACTTTGCAACGCTGAATCGGCCCGAACCTTACGAAGGGTATCTGCATAGGTGGTGCCTTCTGGGATCTTGATTATCAGAGCGTCCGGCCTTGGTGGTTTTGGGCGTTGGCACCCTTTTCTGCCCCTCCTCTTCTTCGAGACTGTTTGCCACTGCCCCTCTGTGGATGCTGTAGGAGCCATCATGTGTTGCCGAGGCTGCTCCGCTCTTTCTCCCCTAGGTACCTTGGTATGTTTACCCTGTACAACCACCTTTGTTTTTTGCTTCTTTCTCAAGTCCTCCTCTTGAGTAGTTGAACGCTGGTTATCCAATCCATTTTTTTTCGTAGTTTTTGTTGGTGCTGGCGTCACGGTCTGGGTACCAGCATCCACTAAACTTTCTGCTTTTTCCTCACTTAATTTGGTCTCCAGTGACATTAGGTGGTTCTGGATTCTACAGGCATATTCCTTTATCTCACCGTGGACATTATGTCGCGACTGGATGTATGCTTGTAAATCCTGGACTTCTTTAACAAGTTTCGTCCACTCCGCCTGGCAAAACTCCAAAGGTGTACCTGAAGTTGTCTCAGCTACAGTTGGGTTTCTATACATGGTTTTGCGGTGGTATGATGATGACGACGTGGGTCCCGCTTTCGCAACCTCTTCCGACGCCGGTACTGGGGTTCCGAGCCCCTGCACCGTAAGGCCAATCTCCTGCTCTATCATTTCATAAATTTAATTTGCATTTTATACCTCCTGCCAGGTTTAATACAGCCGCCTCTAACCTGAGGAACAGACGCTGACCAGGTCACCGCCTAATCTAGGAACCGTCGCGCCTGGATTTGTTTAGTTTTGATCCACCCCGGGTATTTTATTTCCCCGGTACCCACCATATCTGTTGAGCATTCCCCTATCCGCCACCTGGGGAGGCGCCCGATGAGAGGCTATTAACTCCTCACGGGTGTATGTATGTATGTATGTATGTATGTATGTATGTATGTATGTATGTATGTATATATATATATATATATATATATATATATATAGAATCCAGAACCACCTAATGTCACTGGAGACCAAATTAAGTGAGGAAAAAGCAGAAAGTTTAGTGGATGCTGGTACCCAGACCGTGACGCCAGCACCAACAAAAACTACGAAAAAAAATGGATTGGATAACCAGCGTTCAACTACTCAAGAGGAGGACTTGAGAAAGAAGCAAAAAACAAAGGTGGTTGTACAGGGTAAACATACCAAGGTACCTAGGGGAGAAAGAGCGGAGCAGCCTCGGCAACACATGATGGCTCCTACAGCATCCACAGAGGGGCAGTGGCAAACAGTCTCGAAGAAGAGGAGGGGCAGAAAAGGGTGCCAACGCCCAAAACCACCAAGGCCGGACGCTCTGATAATCAAGATCCCAGAAGGCACCACCTATGCAGATACCCTTCGTAAGGTTCGGGCCGATTCAGCGTTGCAAAGTATGGGCTCAAGTATCACCAGGATTCGCAAGAATGAGGCCGGGAATCTTCTGATACAGTTGAACCGAGAATCAAAAGGGGCTCTGGAGAGCATGAAGCAAACCCTAGAAGGAGCGTTGGGATCAGAGGCCGAAGTAAGGTCTTTGAGACAGGAGTCATGGATTGAAATCAGAGACCTGGATGCCCTTACATCAGAAGAAGAAGTCGCTGAGGCACTCACTACCTTATTAGATGGAGAGCAGATCCAGAAAACTGCTGTGCGATCGATTCGCCTGGCATACGCTGGAACAAAGACGGCAGTTGTTGCTCTTCCAGTCCTACAGGCCAGGAGAGCAATTGCTGAAGGAAGGATCAGGGTAGGACTGGTTATCAGTCGGGTTCGGGAGAAAATCCGACTACAGCGCTGTTTCCGATGTTGGGATTTTGGACATCTGGCCAGGCAATGCAAAGGGCCCGACCGAACGAAGTGTTGCCGCAAGTGTTGTGAAGAGGGTCATCGAGCAGTGGACTGCAAGAAGAGTCCTATTTGCGCACCATGCGATGGAGTAAGCGGTAACGGACACCCGTGCGGTGGTAGCAAATGCCCGGCATTACAGCGAGCTCTAGAAGAACAAAGAAGGATAAAAAATCGTTGCAGATGAGAATCCTCCAACTTAATCTCAACCACTGCGAAGCCGCCCAGGATCTCTTATGGCAAACCGTTAAAGATCTACGAGTGGACGCCGTGATCTTGAGTGAGCCATATAAAAACTTGGACGGCAACTGTTGGGTATCCGACGTCACAGGAAGGGCAGCAATATGGGCATGTGGACAAAACTGCATAGAGGAAACACCGCAGACCCCTACAACTGGTTTTGTCTGGGGTAAGATACATCTGTACCTGTACAGCTGCTATGCCCCGCCGAGCGCCACAATCCAGGAATTCGAGGATCAATTAGATAGCATAGTACGAGACGCCAGTAGGCTCCCGACTGTCACAGAGAACGGACCTACGTTGGAGCGTTCCTGAGGATTACCCCCACCTTTGTTAGAGCTAGTTGTGAGCAGTCGCCTTCAGAACTCCGTCCAGGTAAGAGGTGTTTTTCCCCTTATCCGCGAGTTTGTGCGTCCTGGAGAGTACGGGAGTGCGTGGGTGAGTCCCGAGGGACACACGTGCGAGCCGGGACTCACGGTGGACAGGAAGAAGGAAAAATTTTTATAAGAAAAGTTTTTCCTTCTGGCTCAAATTTTGAGTTTTCCAAAATTCCTTGTAAATTTTGGTAAAAGTGTGTGTGGACAAGAACCTTCATTGGTGTCGGTATTTGTTTATAACAGTGTGGCAGAGACCGAAATTTGGAGACATCTCTACCAACAGGGCGAGACCCAACCTGAAAACCCATCTTTTGCGTAATTTATTACGTAAAAAGGGGTTCTCGGGATGACCACCCGAAGGAAGGGAGAGATGGAGGTCCAACTCGGTATGGAGGTGGATGTAGCAACAAAAAAATATTCCATTGAGGAAAAAAAGGAAGAAGTGGGCCAGGAGGCCAACAAAATGGCGGACAAAATGGCGGCCAAGGAGAATCCCCAGAAGGGGGACCAGGAGGTTGAAAACAGCACAGGTGAGAAGGGGACGGACGTTGTCCTTGAAGATGACTCGGACGAGGTGGCCGGGTCAAAGGTCAGCCCATTCCAAATGCCAAAGAGCAAAAGGAAGCGTCCAATCAAGGAGACGCCGCCTCTAGACGGCGAAGAGGACGAAGAGCCGACGCTGTCGGAAAAGGCCACCAAAATTGCAGAGGGCCTCAGGGAGTACCTGAGGACAAAAACTAAGATAAATAAGGACCAGCAGGCCTTCATAAACTTGAAAATTATGGAGGTCCGCGATATGGTCGTGGTCCTGCAAGAGAGGCAGGGAGGACTTGCGGAGATGATAAAGAGAGCGGTAAGGGAGACCCTCTCGATGGATGAGATCCATGAGACGATCTCCCGAAAGGTCTCTCAGATAGTGGCCCCCATGGTCGCGCAGGCAATCGGCGACAGTATTGGGGCCCAGTACGAAGAGAAGAAAAGAGTTTGGGTCTCCCCGACTCTTAACAAGGTCGAAGAAATGATTGACCAAATTCGTATGACGGAAGAGGAGGGGGAGGTCCTCCGGTACGTAGCGGCCAAGAGGGCCGAAGAGGTTCCTTTGGGGAAAACTGAGTATAGAGTGTGAAGAGAAGAATCGGAGAGACTGGCTCCGACCCTGCTTCTCCACCACCACTAGGAGGAGTGCGACCAAGTCTTGGGTCCTGGAGACGCACCCAAGTATGAGGTTCGCCCTCATGAGCCTGACTGAGGCGGATTTGAGTGGAGGGTGGTGGAGCCTCACGATTAGGGACTACCTCGACCCCCTTCTCTGCCTACGATGCCAGGAGTATGGCCATCCTGCCAGGACCTGCACGAAGGATGTCGCGTGCAGGTGGTTCACCGAGACCGGGCACAAAGCCAACGAGTGCCCGGAGAGGAAGAGAGGGATGGCGCCCTGCTGCAGGAACTGCAAGGCGGAGAAGAGAGGAGGGAAGGAGGCCCAGCACGTGACGGGAAGCAAGGAGTGCCCCATCCACCTCAGGAACATGGAAGTGTTGGCGAAGAGAACGCGATATGCCTAGGCTGCAGATATTGCAGGTCAATATGGGCCGAAGAAGAATGGTCGCCGACGAGTTACGTACTCTCGCCCGTAGTGTCGACATCATGGCGATCCAGGAGCCATGGTGTCAGAACAACGTGGTCGCAGGATTCGGTGTAGCGTCGAGGGTTGTCGCTCTGAGCAGTGGTGAGAGGAGGCCCAGAGCGGCGATAGTGATTGTTAATCCAGCCCTCGACGTGATGGAACTGAAGAATTTCACCACGGCAGATCAGGCGGCATGTCATGTGAGATGGGGGGCCATCACATTCGCCCTCGCATCCACTTACATGGCGCCGAGACCGGCTAACGCCGAGGATAGCATAGCTGCCGTGGAGGCTATCGCGCAGAGATACAAGAACGCGATAGTCTGTTCCGACACGAATTCGTGGAGCACGGCCTGGGGTTCGGTTCGCACAGACGCCAGAGGAAGAGTAGTGGAGGATAGCCTGGCGAGGTGTCAACTCGTGGTTGTTAACGAGCCCTCTGGCCCAACGTTCGTTGGAGCGAGGGGCCAGAGTTGGATAGACGTGACACTCGCCAGCACTACAATGGCGCGGCGCATTGCGGACTGGACCCTACGGTCTGACACGAGCTCCGACCACCGGGTCATCGCCTTCAGTGTGGTGCAGGAGGAAGGCGGGAATGCCCTGGAGATAGAAAAGGGCTTCGTGACCCGAGCGGCGGATTGGAGGGCCTTCTCCAGTGAGCTGGAAAGCGTACTCGCCGACAGAGAGTGGGAAGAGATGGCGCCGATGGAGGTGGAGTCAGGAATTGACCACAGGGTGGCAATGCTGACGGGCGCCATCACAGAAGCGGCGAGTGCATCCCTCCGCCGTCGGAAGGCGAGAGTACGTCCGGTCCCATGGTGGACGCCGGCCCTAACCCAACTGAAGAGGGAGTACTATAGGGCAAGGCGTAGCTACCAGGAGTGCAGAGACGACGAGTCGAGACCTGCACTCCGTGAAGAGACCAAGCGTAGGTATAGGGTGTACCGAAACGGAGTGCGTCACCAGAAGAAAAGGTCCTGGGACGAATTCATCGTTGAAGAGACGGAGAAGAACCCCTGGGGAATACCGTACAGGGTGGCACTGGGCAAGGTGAAGCCACTCACGATGATGGCTTCCCTCAGAGTGGGTGTAGCCCAGGCAACCACCCTTGAGGAGGCCGCGTCAATGTACGTGGACTTTACATACCCCAGGGATGACCCGTCCCAGGACAGCGAGGCAGACGCCATGGTGAGACGCACCACGGTATACCCGCCAGGTACCGACCTATGCCCACCATGGGACATATGGGACCTTCGACTGGCCGTGGAGAAGCAGAGGATCGGGAGAGCTCCAGGACTGGATGGGATAGACGCGGCGATCCTCAGGAACAGTACCCCGTACGTAGAGGACGAGCTCCTCCGGATATTCAACGAGTGCTTGGATAAGGGGTACTTTCCGAGCAAGTGGAGGACCGCAGATTTGAGATTGCTCTACAAGGGAGGAGGGAAGGACAAGGAATCGCCTAAGGCGTATAGGCCGATATGCCTCCTCCCTGTCATCAGTAAAGTCCTTGAGCACCTGATGGTCGCACGACTTCGCCCGATCCTCAGCGCAGCTAGCCATCCACGGCAGTTCGGCTCGACCCGTGGCAAGGGAACCACAGACGCGCTGTTGAGAGTGCGTAGGGACGTGGAGGAGAGGGCGGAGAAGTATGTCATGTTAATCCTCTTTGACATATCCTCCGCCTTTGACAGTGTATGGTGGCCCTACGTGCTCCAACGGCTGCAGGAATACGACACCCCCAGCAACTTGTACTCCCTCGTGAGTGGTTACCTCAGCGAAAGGAGCGTGAGGATTAGAGGTAGCTACTATGAGGTAGAGCGAAGGATCGAGAGAGGCTGTCCACAGGGCTCTGTCCTGGGTCCGGCCCTTTGGAAGCTCGTCTTCGACCAGCTGCTGGGGGAACTGGAAGAGAGAGGGTTCCTTGCCACGGCCTACGTCGACGACCTGGCGGTCATAGTGGCCGAGGATAGCAGAGCCAGGCTGAAAACGCAGGCGGAGAGGTGCGCCAGTCTCGTAGCGGAATGGTGCGTGAGGAGGAAGCTGAGCATGGCCGCGGCCAAAACTCAGGCCATGCTCGTCAGAGGCTCCACAGACAGGGCACATCCTATAATACTGGATATAGGCGGCCAGAGAGTGAGGATGGGTGAGGAGGTGACATACCTCGGAGTGAGGATGAGGAGAAACTTCGACGTCACCCCTCACCTAGAGTACCTCAAGGATAGGGTGACCCTGTCTGTCAATGGTTTATGTAGAATCGGGGGTGCGTTTTGGGGCCTCAGATACCCAGCTACGATGACCATCTACAAGGGAGTGGTCATGGGTATTCTGAGGTACGCATCCCCGGCATGGAGTCAAAACCTCACGCAGCTGCAGAGGAAGAGACTGGCTACGATCCAGAGACTGGCTCTGCTCAGGGTCACGAAGACCTACAGAACGGTGTCGCACGAGGTGGTGCAGGTGCTGGCCGGAGCGATGCCCCTGGACCTCGTCCTCAAGGAGGACAGAATGAAGTATGACGTGAAGAGGCAGGGGCTCGACGCGCTTCCGGAGGGACTCCGTAACAGGATCGGCGAGACTCCCAACCAATGGAAGAAGATCTTGAGGGAGGGTACCATCGAGGAATGGAACAGACGGTGGGTAGGTAGCCAGAAGGGAGCTACCTTGAGGAAGTTCTTCCCCACCGTCCAAGCAAGATTGAAGGCGAGATGGGTCCTCCCCGACTATTGGGTATCGCAGATGCTGACAGGGCATGGAGGTTTCCGGGGGAAACTGCACGGCCATGGAAAAGACATAGACCCCCGGTGCCCCACCTGTGGAGTCCCCGAAACAGCAGAGCACGTCATCGTATCCTGCACCGCAGTAGAAGGACACCGTGCCAGGTTGTCGAGAAAGACTGGGATGTTCGCCCTCGCCGAGTCGGACTTCCCCCGTCTGATGGAGGAGGAGGTGTACCCCTTCTTCAAGGATTTCATATACGGGTGGAAGGAAGTGGTGGGCCCGGAGCACTTCACACTGGGAAGGGCCAGACCACCCGACGTCGGCGAGCCTGAGGATGGCTGATGGGACCCGGACGGAGGCAGTGGACCGGGAAGGCTGGACCGGCTTCCGGACGGATGCAGTCAGTGAGAGGATCCGGACGGATGCGGTGGACCAGGAGGGCTGGACCAGTATCCGGACGGATGGAGCTGAAGAAGGGATCCGGACGGATGCGGCTGACCAGGAGGGCTGGACGGCGCCGGACGGATGGAGAGGATAAGGAGCAGCCCTAAGGTGCGCAACTGCGCACCGGGCTGCTCCGTAGTAGCAGACAAGGTGCAGCCCTAAGGCGTGCAAACGCACACCGGGCTGCACCACAGTAGCAGAAATATTGTTCCCAGAAATATAAACCCTCACTGGCATGTAAAATAAGATTCTTTTTAAATAAATGAGTTGATTATTGGTGGCAGTGGCACACGCTACCCCAGCGTAATACCCCACTGCCACCACGACCCCGTATGACCGGAAGGTCAGGTAGGGAAAAAAAAAAAAAAAAAAAAAAAAAAAAAAAAAAAAAAAAAAAAAAAAAAAAAAAAAAAAAAAGGTACGAGACGCCAGAGGGCGTAGGCCAATAGTAATTGCCGGAGACTTTAATGCCTGGGCGACAGAGTGGGGCAGCAGGTTGGCGAACCGACGCGGAGAAGTCCTATTAGAAGTCTTTGCCCATATGGACGACTTGGTGCTGGTAAATACAGGGACGAAACCAACATTTGTGAAGGGGGGCAGGTCTTCCATCATTGACTTGACATTTGTCAGTGATAGCCTACGTCCAACTACTGATTGGCAGGTCTGCGACCTATACACCCACAGTGATCACCAGACTATACTTATCACCCTGGGAAACCGAAAAACAATTTCAGCGAGGCAAGAAAGGAGTACAGTTCGCTGGAAAGCTAGGACTTTTGACAGAGAGTCATTCAAAATTATGATGGAGGCATCTTGTGAGCTTTCAGGCTCCGCAGAGGATAAGGCACACCAGGTAATGGATCTGGTCACCACAGCGTGTGACGCAGCTATGGTGCGCAGCAACGCATGCATGGGCCGAAACCCAGTCTACTGGTGGAACGACCAGATCGCTGACTGTCGTAGACGGTGTCATGCATCGAGAAGAAGATACCAGCGAGCAAAAGGCAGCCCTCAGTTCCAAATACTCCAGGAAGAGTTCAAAGCTATGAGGCGTGAACTACGGCGAGCAATCAAGATGAGCAAGAGGCGGTGCTGGAAGGAACTCTGCGAAGAGGTAGACGAGGATCCATGGGGACGGCCTTACCGGACCGTCATGAAGAAGTTAAAGAGCAACTCTTCGAGATCACCCACGTGCCCGGTTGTTGTAGAGAAGATAGTGGCAACTCTTTTTCCACAACAAGAAGAATTAATGCATTCAGGGTTGTGGCAGCCATTTGGCGTACCATCCGTGACAGCTGAAGAACTCAAGGATGTCTGCACTAGCCTTCTGATATGAAAAGCACCAGGTTTGGATGGTATCCCAAATGTGGCACTAAAGGCGGCAATGGAGACTAGGTCAAATCTTTTTCAGGAAGTCTTCAGTTCTTGTTTAAGTGAAGGATCCTTTCCGCGGCCATGGAAAAGACAGCGCCTTGTGCTGATCCCGAAAGGCAAGGGAAACCCATCGGACCCTTCAGCATATCGACCGATATGTCTGTTGGACACAGCTGGCAAGGCTTTGGAGAAAATTATAGCTGGTAGGATACAAGAGACCACAGAAGGCGTAGGGGACCTAGCACAGACTCAGTTCGGCTTCCGGAAAGCAAGATCAACTCTGGACGCAATCACCATGGTGGTAGAAACGGCTCGGAAGGCTATTGCGGGGAAGAGGTGGAGGAGAGGTGCGAAATGCTACTGCGCAGTTGTCACGCTTGATGTTAAAAACGCCTTTAACTCGGCTAGATGGAGCTGTATTCTGAATGCCCTGCAGGAAATGGGTGTCCCCACTTACCTGACGAGCATTATTCGAGATTATTTCAGGGACAGGACCCTGATTTATTCAACAGAGGATGGGCCAAAAAGGTTTAAGGTGACTGGTGGAGTACCCCAGGGCTCAGTGCTTGGGCCACTACTGTGGAATGTCATGTACGATAGGTTCCTCAGGCTTCGCCTGCCAGAGGGTGCCAAGACGGTGGGCTTTGCCGACGACATCGCAGTGGTGATCGAGGCAAAATACAAAGATGAAGTGACCTTGAAGGTCAACCAGAGCATTTCATTGATCCGAGATTGGCTGGCATCAGTGGGGCTCCAGCTGGCAGACAGGAAAACAGAGGCCCTTCTTATTAGTAGTCGCAAAAGAAAGGAAGAAATAACCTTGAGAGTGGGTAGACAAGAAATTAGGTCCCAGTCTTCCCTGAGGTATCTTGGGGTTATAATCGATGAGAGGCTGCGGTTCAAGGAGCATATCCAACAAGCATGCGATAAAGCGGCTAGAGTGAGCACAGCGTTGGCCCGACTGATGCCCAACATAGGCGGACCCAGAAGTAGTCGGAGACTATTGGTAGCAAGTGTGGTCCCATCTACTCTGCTCTACGCAGCCGCGATATGGAGTGAGGCATTGGACATACTGGCCTACAGGAGACCAATGGTATCTGTCTACCGACGGAGTGTTCTCAGAGTGATCAGCGCGTTCCGCACAGTTTCCTACGAAGCTGCATGTGTGGTGGCCAGGATGCCGCCGATAGAGCTGGTCGCAGAAGAGAGGCAACGCTCATATAAGAGAGTTGAACGCATCTCCAGTACCGAGGAAAGGAAGCAGACGGCCGAGAGATGGCAACGTAGTTGGGATACGACATTGAAAGGGAGGTGGACCCATAGGCTGATACCTCAAATCCAACCTTGGCTGGATAGAAAACATGGGGAAGTAGATTACTACCTAACACAGATGCTCACAGGACATGGCTGCTTCAGAGCCTACCAAGTGCGGTTCAAGCTGGACAATACCGCTGTATGTCCAAGGTGTCCAACAATAGATGAGATTGTAGAGCATGTATTCTTTAGCTGTCCCCGCTTTCAAGAAGAGAGGGGAGAATTTCTATGAATCTGTGGCTCAGGACCCACAGTAGACAGCATCGTCAGCCTGATGCTGCTTTCACAGGAGTGTTGGATGGCAGGCCAGCGCCTAGCGGCAGAGGTCATCAAGAAGCTGAGGAAGGAGGAGAAGGAGAGGCGCGACTAAATAGTGACAGCCTAAAACAATGAGGCGGCACACAGCCAATCACCCTCCATGAAGTAATGCCTAACGGTGGTCCCGTGGAGGATGGGAAAGAGGTGTAGGGAGGTGGTTTTAGTGGGTAGAAATCCCACACGCGAATAGGTACGGGCCTATCCGTGCCTTTTGAAGATTTCCACCCACCCTCGTATTAAAAAAAAAACAAAAAAAAAACACATACATACATACATACACACATACACACACACACACACACAAACACAAACACACACACACACACACACACACACACACACACACACACACGCAAACGCAAACGCAAACGCAAACGCAAACACACACACACAACACACAACACAAAACACACAAAACACACAAAACACCCAAAACACACAAACACACACACACAAACACACACACACACACACACACCTAAGTGTTGAAGTACATTTTTTTCTATTAAGAGAGCGAAATATCAACATTGTGGGATATATATATATATATATATATATATATATATATATATATATATATATATATATATATATATATATATATATATATATCTTGTGTGCGTGGATGTGTGTATACATCTGAGCCAGTAAGAATTAAAGTAAATACGGTTGAATACCTTATTGTATCTGATGCATTTACTACCCGGTACGGGTAAGTCTTAATGCATAATCCTGTCATCGAATTTGTTTGTACCAACTGTAATTTTTGCTCAGAATGACAAAAACTAGTTCTCTACAAAGTGTCAACGCATTTGATTGAAATCGCTTTTCCTATAAAATAATGTGAGGCCCTTTCCGATTGTAAAATTAACAGCAACTGATTCATTTACTATCTTCTTCTGATGTTTGGCCGCCAAACATCCCTTCTGTATCACTATTCTTTATTATTCGGCACAACGCCGATAGATTTGCCATATTCGCCAACTTCCTTCCACACCCGCATTTTGTCTGTTTTGGTGAGCTTATCATTGAACACACCATATAATATATTTTTATTTTCTAATATGCGTGAAAGAACACACATTGCATTTTTCTATTTCCTTCTCTCTTACTCATTTTAGAATCTAATGGACTACTGTTGAATGTATAAGAATATATTAACACAGGCATACCATTTTATTCAATAATAAAATAATCGTATCGAATACACAGACAAAAGTTTTTTTTTATTAACTGTTTTTTTTTTATACTTATTAATATTCTTTAATTAGTAAGTTCTTTGCTTTATTATGCATCTTTGTATTGGTATATGTGTGCATAACTTGAGATAAATCAAAATGTTAATTTATAAATTAAAACGTATAAAAGATATTTTGTGCCCTCGGAACACAGTTTGAGGCCTTTCAATTAAATAATCACAATATTTCATATTGTAAGGGCCGCCCGGTCAATCCGCGGAGAAAGATCTTAACTGAATTCAATTGGTGGTCCTCCAAAAGTTAGAAGCATTAACAAAAGTGTAAATTTAAACAAATAATTGAATAAAATTATTATTATTATCTAATGACAATAAGTAATTTGCAACGTCTAAAAATAAACCTTCCCACATTCTATTCTGTACTTTTGTACTTCCTAACTTATTGAAATCGACTGATACTATCAGTGTGATCGTCCCCATTATGAAACAAAAAATATTAGTTCTTGTAATTTGTACTCTTATATTTATGAACTTGTACTATTTATTGTAATGTAAGGAATCGTTGGGCCAATTGTTACTCAACAAACATAAGGAAAATTAATCGTATTATAAAACAAATTTATAATAATTAAATTGTTAGTAGAAGCAGGATAATAAATGTCATTTTTGTGCCTAAGAATCGATAAAGCGATCGATAGAGCCTAGATCTAGCTTCTGTAAATAACAGAAAGTGATGCTTACTGTGTTCTTATAGTGTGTTGAATCCAGCAAATATATACTTTATTAGTAGTTATGTTTATTACCTTTTGATTAAACCACTGATTCCAATAAATATATACTTTCTTAGTAGTTATGTTAATTGCATTTTGATCAAACAAAGACCTTAAAACAGTGTTTTTGATATTCATAAACATAACCTACACTTGGGCTGAGAGAAATTTGTCATTTATCTCCAAGAAGAATATGTTAAATCCTCAAGTGAATTTTCAGGTTATTTTACATTGTCATTTTACTGCAACTATGTCAGATAATGAGTAAGTTCTTTTGATAACTCTATCAAAAACTTTTGTGATGAAAGCTTTTCCTAGAACTTTTTCTTGGCACTTGTACTAGTTCTATATCATAAAAGCTCCCCATAAGGCTTTTTAGTGAGAACCTAGTAAATGTTATTACATTAAAAGTTGTCACTAATAAAGTCCCCACTTAAATATGGGTAATATTGATGGGATTGTGTCTTCAGCATCTATTTGACAGGCTTTTTGTGGTTATCTCCCTGTTTCATTCAAATAATTTATGAAAAATAAGCTTATAAAAAAAGATGTGCCCCACAGGTTTTTGAAAACTTATTTGTGAGATCTTATATTTAAAATGTTCCAGTAGGAACTTTATTTATCATAATTTTTATTAAAAATGTTTTGGCAAGAACTTAGCAACAGAAGATTTATAAAAAAAAACTTCTAAGATACTTTTTATCAGAAGGTTCTTTTGTGTAGAACTGTTATGTTAGTATTTTAATTATAAAAGTTCTTGTAAAACAGTTAAACTGAAACATTTTGAAAAAGTTCAATAACTGTTTCATGCCCAGATTATGGGATGCTTTCATTATGAGACACTTTAATTAAAGTAATAATGGAAGATCTTAGATTGCTTAGATTCACTATTGATAAAATAATTGTTAATTAATAATAATAAAGTTAGTTTAATTCTGTAACACAATGTCAATGCCAATTTTAAACATAGAAATAATAAATAAATAATCCTGGAAGCCAGCGAAACTTGTCTAGGCTATGAAAACCTCCTGAAGAAGGAATGGATGACCAATGAAACTTGGAAGGAGGTAGAAAGAAGAAAGCGGCTCAAGCAGAAGGTCAACAAAAGGAAAACCAGATCACAGAAAGGAGGCTGTGCACATTGGGAACGCGAAGGAGCTATACAGCATTACAAGAACTCTTTAGAAGAAAGGTTTCCAAAAGACCCGGCCAATTAAAAGCAAGAATGGTACACTCCTTACCACTCAAGCAGACCAGCTGAAACGTTGAGAAGAACATTTCTCAGTAGTGTTGAACAGGAGCAGTGAAGAAACTGAGGAACCCCACTTATGCCCGTATGCCAGATCTTGACATCCCTAGTGTTGACGAATCCCCGCTCGGACTCGTCGAGGTCAGCGTGGTCCTCGGTGAAATGAAGAATAGAAAAGCTCCTGGAATCGATGGCATACCTGCTGAAGTCCTAGGCCGCTTATCAGCCCTAGGCAGGTTTTAGGGAGAAACGCAACTGCTTTGATCTCATAAACATACTGAGAATCATCCCGGGGCAGAGCGTCGAGTGAAAAAGCCTCTTATACATGGCGTTTATAGACTTTGAAAAAGCCTTCGACTCAGTGAACCAGGACATCATGTGGAGAATTCTCGAAAGATATGGCATCCCTAAAAAGATAATCAACCTTGTTAGGACCTCATATTATAGATATAAATGCAGAGTCATCCATGAGGGGTTGTTTTCGAACCCAATTAAAATTGAGAATGGTGTAAAACAAGGTTGTGTGATTCCTCCAACTCTCTTCATCGTTGTTCTCGATGGCATCATGAGAGCTACGCTTGGGGGACGAAGATGTGGAATCCAGTGGGGTCTAAGAGAGAGGCTGGAAGATCTCGACTACAACGATGACCTATCTCTTCTAGCACAGCGGTTCAGCGATCTGCAGGGCAAGTTAGATGCTTTAAGCCGAATCACCGGATTGCGGATCAACATCAGGATGCGAGTGAACGAGCGATGTCGGAATCCACTTGTTCTGAGGTAAAAGGCCATATATCAGGTGGAACCATTCATCTACTTGGTAAGTGTGGTCACTAAAGAAGGGGGCTCATTGGAAGATGTCAAAAGCCGAATCAAAAAAGTTAATGGGGCATTTGTTCAGCTGTATCCAATATGGAAGAACAAGAACTGTCCAAGATAACAAAAATAAGGCTATTCAACACCAAAGTAAAATCAGTTCTACTCTACGGATGTGAAACATGGAAAGTGACCGAAACTGTTACTCGACCCCTTCAGACCTTCATAAACTGCTGCTTGCGAAGAATCCTGGCCAGAGAGGATCTCGAACGAGGAGCTGTGGAGTACGACTGAGCATCTTCCTATACACCTGGAAATACGAGGAAAGAAATAGAGGTGGGTAAGACACACATTAAGGAAACCGGATAGTGCCATCGAGAAAGAAGCTCTTCAATGGAATCCCCTGGGAGCAAGAAGAAGAGGAAGACCAAGAGAGGACCTGGGCCAGAGCGGCAATACTTGGCAAGAGGCGAATGTGATTGCAGCAAAAAGAAAGGAATGGAACATATTTGTAGAAGCCCTATGCTCTTCTAGGAGTCAATAGAGATAATAATAATAAATAATAATAATGATGATGATATATTGTTTATAATAGTCAATAGTTAATAAATGAACAAAATACTATTTTGACAAAAGCAAAAATTAGGAAATAGTAATGTAAAATTAAGTTCTTATTCAATGAAAAGGGAGTACCTCCTGGAAGTGAATGTAGGGTCCCTGAGGTCAAAATGGGGCATTACGCTGGCATGTAACATGCTTATGAAGTTTGAAAAGGTGATGACATGCCTTGGGGTTTCCTACAGTGGATAAATGGTTCTTAACCATAAAGTCCTCTTTGAGGATGAATGCGGATAGTCATTGGCTGGAGGTATGAGAAAGAAAGATGAGAAAGGGGAAGACCGATCTGTGAGCACCAGAAATAGTGCCCAAGCCAAGTCAATGGAACTGTATCAATCAGATGCTAGATTCATAGCAAGTGTTCGTAGGCAAGCTGTTCACGACTATTAGAGTTAAAAAGATAATGAAATAAATAAAATATTGGCCATGACATGTATGATATTACTATTACTATGACAGTACTATCAATTTTATAACTGGTAGTTTGTACTTTGCTGTTATGAAACAAAATTGTACAAAGTACAAACAACAAGACTAATAGTATTACTTTGTACTTTATTATGAAATAGGGCCCAGAACTCGAAATTCTCAAATAAAAACAAGAAAACCACATGAAATAAGGTAACAATAAGGCAGGTACGTTATTTGAGCTTACAAATGTTGATAATCATATTTTTTCCACAATTTACATTGTGTAACACTTGTTCACAATCAACAAAAATTACTGATTCTTTTTTATTTACGTCTTTAGAGAAGACTAATGGCACCACTACTTCGAATGCAGCTATCGTTTGGACAAATAACTAAGTGTATAGAGCACGTGTTTCCCAAATATGGACTGATTATTGATTCGGAGTACCTGTTCACCTTTCTAAGTTAAAAAATGTGAGAATGCATGGTATGTGAGCAGGTAATAATTAAAATGTTGAGTCTACGAAAGAGTAAATCGCCATTTTACTGAGTACTTGTTCGCATAGCATGCATTCTCACGTTTTATTCACGTAGAAAAGTGAGCAGGTACAATAATCAGTCCATATTTCTGGAGCACGTGCTCCATACACTTGGTAAAATAATAATTAATAGAATTGTAAAAAATCATAAAGCAAATTAATTTTGAACGAAATAAGTTTTAAATAAATAATAATAGAGTATTTAAGTATGTCAATGTGTACCTTCTATTTATTCATATCGAACAGAGCACCTACTCATTTTTTTGAAGAATGAGTACCTGCTCAGCTATATTCACTTCATCTATTGTCAAATTCTCTCTAAATTTTTATCAGAACGTCTCTGCCTGATTTATCTGGCACATCTGGAGTTTTTATTTCGTGGTATCCCATCATATTCATTTTTTGGATTCCACACGGTCTGAGGGTCTCTTTCAGTCAGCATGTATCCACGAGATCTGCTGGCTGGTTCCCTCTGCTTGCACTATACCTATTCCTTGACATCAAAAGACTTTTTCCCTTCGGTTATTTCTATCTAATCCCAAAACCATCATCCTAGAACTTCTCTTACCAACCTACCTGCTCATATCCTTATAAGCTAACATGCTGTATTGGGCCTTCTCAGATCTACAACCTCCTTGGTACACCTTTAACATATTTTGAACATGATCCTTACCTCTTTAAGAAGGTTACAAACAAATCGATATTTAGTTAGTGGGTGTTTTGTTGTCAGATCTTTGAGATTATTATTTTTTTTTTTGTGTGTGTTTATGTTGTTTCATTATTTTTGTATTAATGTTTTGGTTAAAATATGTATTTAATGTTATTTAAAAAGATAATTATCTTCAGTTCCTTTATTTTTGTTCACACGAATGATGTTTCAAATTGTGCGTATCTTCAACAATATGTTACCAATGAGCAATTGCAGAAGTGTTTGAAAAACATTGAAAGTAGATACCCTCATCTTTCAAAAGTTTATTCTATAGGACGCTCTGTGAATGGGCAAGATTTGTCTGTGATAAGCATTAGTGAAAATGTTCATTCTCGTAAGTTAGGGAAGCCTATGTTTAAATATGTTGCTAATATTCATGGAGATGAAGCACTTGGTAGACAGCTGCTTCTAAAGTTAGCTGAATTCCTTTTAGAGCAATATCACCATAATGATAGAATAACAAACCTGTTGAACAGGACAGAAATACATTTGCTTCCTTCTATAAATCCTGATGGATTTAACTACTCTGTGGTAAGTGTCTTTCAGCTATTGATTTAATGCCTTTTTAGCTATTTTTATTTGATCTTGTACTACTCTATCACTTAAATTAATGAGCTCATGTTTGTAGTCTTGGTAATCTCATCCATATCCTTGATGCCTATGCCCCACTCAAAACCTATACTTTCCATCTGCCACCTGCTCCTTGGATGTGTCAACAAATTAAAGATTTGAGGCAGCCCGTAGACGCTTTAGACGCACGAGGCTAACAGATGACTACCAAGCGTTTAGGGTACTCCGCAATTTGACGCAGGCAACTATTAGGAAAGCGAAATCCAACCACTATCATGAAGCCCTCTCCTCTTCTCCCGATGCTAAATCAAAATGGCAACTCCTTCGCAAACTCTCCCTTTGTAAATCCTCTCCCTCATCAGTCTTCCCAGTTTCACCCGATGAATTAAATTCATACTTTTTATCAGCCTCCTCTAACACTTCTCCAACCCCTCCTTCCTGCTTTTCTTTAGTTCCATCATTCAACTCCGATAATTTTTATTTTTCCTACATCTCCCCTACCGATCTTATTTCATCCATAATTAATCTCACACCAATTCCACTGGGTCTAATGGAATACCTGTTAACTTGTTAAAATCATGTCTCCCCGAAATCCTTCCAGTTCTTCTCTTCATTTATAATTTCTCCCTCCAAAACTCAGTATTTCCTACCTTGTGGAAAAAAGCCTTAGTCCATCCTATTAACAAAATCTTCAATCCTATATCTCCTAAAGACTAACGCCCAATTTCCATCCTCTCTAACCTTTCTAAACCCCTAGAAAGAATAGTCCAATCACAAATATCAAACTTCCTTGAAAAGTCCAAACTACTTGATCCTCTCCAATCTGGCTTCCGCCCCAGTTTCTCCACACAATCCGCTCTAGTCAAAATCACCACTGACTTACATACTGCTATGGACCGAAAAAATTTAGCTATATTAATACTCCTTGACTTCTCTAAAGCTTTTGATTCCCTGGACCATTCTATCCTTTTTGCCAAATTAAATTCACTATCCTTTTCCAACAGCTCTATCCAGTGGTTTAAATCTTTCCTTTCCGTTCGGACTCAAGCAGTTACCATTCCTAATCAACCCCTATCTTCCTTCCTTACCTCATCCTCAGGAGTAGCCCAAGGTTCGAGTATTTCCCCACTGCTTTTCAATACCTATATCAATGATCTTCCTAATGCAATATACCACTTTTCCCACTGCTTATACTCTGACGACTTACAAATCTATTAATCCTTTCCTCCTTCTGAGCTATTAGTAGCGTTTGCCAATATTCAAGAAGACCTAGATACAATCAGTGCCTGGGAAAACCTGAATAGATTAAGATTAAACACTATGAAATCTCAGGCCATTGTCATAGGTTCCAATTCCCTCCTTAGATCCAATGACACCTTTCCTACTTTAATCCTAAATGATCACCCCATCACATTCAGCTCCTCAATTAAAAACTTGGGTATTATTATGGACTAAACCCTTTCCTCGAAACCCCACATCGCCCAAATTTCCCGACAGTCAATAAGTACTCTTAAATTATTCCATCGTTCTCGACATCTTCCACAACCTACCCGCAAACTCCTTGTATCCTCTATTATCTTTCCCCACTTTGACTATGGGTGTGTGGTGTACGGGGGCCTCTCGTATGTGCTCGAGTACAGATTGAAGCGGATTATGAAATGCTTCGTGAAATGTGTCTTTGGCACCTCGAGACAGGCTCATGTGTCCCACCTTTACGGGGAGTTAAAGTGGCTCTTCCCCTGCAACCATATATTATACAATATTTCCTCGGATCTTTCCTATACCAAACTGTCACCACCCACCACCCTTCCTAAATCTACAGCCTCCTACAGTTCAAATCCTCTGTCCACGCACTGGAAAATTTCTCCATACCCCCTCCTGCAGAACCAAAACATTCGAATGCTCCTTTCTCGCCCGCTCCTCTACCCTTTGGAATTCCTTTCCTTCTGATATCCGCCATGCTTCTTCTTCTCTATCCTGATTCAAATCCCTCCTTTTCCAACACCTTCTTTCTCTCCAAATTGATGCTTTCTAATTGCGAAATATCAGTTTAGGATTAACATCTGGATCAGAAGTGAATAATAATAGCTTTTAATGTAAAAACTTCAACTTTGCTAATCAACTCATTATTTTTGTATTTTTTTTCTCTCTTTTTCTTTTCGTTTTTCTTGTTTTGTTTTTTTTGTTCAAATTAATTATATTTTTCGAGAAAAGAACTTATTTTATTTGCTTATTTATTTTACTGAAAATATTGTAATCATCAACTGATCTGTCTATAGCCAACATAAGCATGATTGAATTAAAACATATAAACAAGTAGTGTATTTTAAATAAATAAAAAGATAACAAATGTATATATGCACATATAGATATAAAGTTAAAATGATAGCCGATATCACAGTATATGTAGTTTATAAAATCAGTTATTTTAAAAAAAAATTAATATATATTTATATGCAATTAATAAATAAATAAATATTTTTGTGAATGCGATTAAATAATATGCGAATGTATACTTTTCTTTTTCCTTTGGAAAAGGAACGTTCATAAGTTGTTTGAAATACATAAATAAATGACTGAATAACAAAGTTAATTTATAAAACAATTTAATTTTAAAAAAAGAGATATTATCAATAAAAAAATGAATAAGAACAAACATAATTCAATAAATAATAGTCCAATAGTTGTGCGTCAAAATGTAAATATCAATTAATAAATCAAAGAAAAAAATTAAACTATTTAGATAAAAGAATATATACTGTGAAAGACGTTGGGCCCCTACTATGAAAGTTGATGTGAGTATGATATGCTGACCTTGGCCGAGGTGCTGGAGCAGGAGAAGTGGGAGCATTCAGGTTCAGATCGTCCAGGTGATAAGGTCCGGCTCGGTACTTTCTGTTCTGTTGAAGGCCTTAGGTCGATTTTCACCAAATTGAAAAATCAGTCTATCGTCTCTCAGTCCATACACCAGTATATTTTGGGAACAATCAGCCAAAAAAAAACCGAACTACAGAAGAGGTCAATGTGGACTCGAAGTGACTCTGTCTACGGCCTGCGCCCGACTTCCCGAAGTCTTTAAAGTTGAAATTCTTTATTTTAAACCTAGAGAGCGACTCGCTTATAATTCATCACACCCATATGCACTACAATTTTTTCTGCCCATCTGCGTGGTGTTTCAATCAAAACATTTAACTGCTAAGTATTCATCTTGATTAAATTAAATATTGAAATTCCTTCTCTAATTTTCTTTCAGAAATGCAAACATTATTGCCTGGATCAACAATATATAAAAACTAACAAAGCATAATTCAAATGCTATGAAAGCTCATGTTACAGCCCGATATTTAGGTTTGAGGCTGTGATGTGTATGTTAATAAATTAATTTCAGTTGATTAAATTAAATAATGATTAGAGATGTTTAGATAAGAATTAGACATTCAATATTTTCTTATTTGCCCATATGCTAATATAGTTTGTGTAATTTTGAACTCATCAGCAATACTGCTAAACTTAACTGGGAAAAGTCAGTGTTGGAGTGATATTAGTTATGGATATCAAATTTCGTATAAATTACCGTTATTATATGAACTAAACTGTCAAGCCAATATTCATAGGGTGGCTGTAGATATAAGTATTGTGGGAAGAGTGTAATCAAAATAATGTATATTTAGAATTTATCATTGAAATCTGAAAGAAAATATATTTTAAAGTTATCACAAATTTAGAATCAGTTTGACTAAATATGTTCAAGTAAATTCCTAAGTTGGGGTTGTTAGTAATATGATAAGCTGCAGTTATATGTAGTAAGAAATGTGAATGAACTATGTGAATTTTATTTCACTCGGAAAAAGTAAAAATATTAATATTTCCACAATCAGCCCTTTAATTGATTCAAAACATAGGCTTTGTCAATAGTATCCACACATCTTTAAAAAAGTATAACATTAAACATACTTTCAAAATATTTAACATATATTCTGCCTTAGTTAATAGTTTTTGTTTCAGTTTTTTTTTTACTTCAGGAATTATTTGTTTTGTCAATTTTTTTTTTTTTTTTATATAGCTGGTTGTATGCTCATATTATTGTGAATAAATAAGGTTTCCTTGTATAATTTTCTTGTTTATAAGTATTAAAATTAATTAACCTACAAAATTATCAATTAAGATTTTTTGTTAAACTTTTAAATTTCTTCTGTATATGTTTTTTATTGAAACTTTTTCTTCAATACAGTTTTAATAGCTTCGTAACTTTAAATTTTTAAAGCTAATAAGAAAAATGCGTTATTACTGTGTTATAGGAAGGAGTCTGTGATCCTAATAATGATAAGGTTGGTCGCAACAATTATAACAATAAGGATCTAAACAGAGATTTTCCTGATCAATTCCGAGATAGGTTTTCTTATAACCATAATATTTTCTTTGGAAGACAACCTGAAACTGTTGCTGTCATGAATTGGATCTATCATAATCCATTTGTATTATCAGGAAGTTTACATGGAGGATCACTTGTCGTTAGTTATCCTTTTGATTCAGGGTAAGTTTTTTATTATTTTTTTTTACCCAACTATTGGCATGCATTTTAACATGTGTAATTTTTACCTGTGTCGTTCAGATTAACTTTTTGAACTTTTAAAATTTATTTAATTAAGGCTAATTTATTGAATTTTTAAAATCATCTGGTCTGTACATCTTTAAGTTGTACTCAAGAGTAATATTCGTTTTTTAGTCATTTATTTTAAAGGGAAAATCCCCTTTTGAAATTAGTTGATATTGAGCCACACAAATGTATTAATTAATTTTATTTCAATAGAATATATAATTTGTGCCCATTTAAATTTTAACAAATGGTAATTTTTTTTAAAAAATGTTAATATAGAAACTTTGAAAACGATGCAATATTTGCTAAAATATAAAGAAAAGTTACATTTATTAAATTAATTTACTTAGATGAACTAAAAAGAATAGATAGATTTGGAGACCATTCTTCTCCTATTCTTTTTAGTAATTGCCTAAAGTGTTCTTTTTTTAAGACAAAGAGACCGAGGAACATTTCCAACTGAACAGTTTTTGAATTTCGAGTTGTGTCCTGCCAAATCCACTAGTCCTACATTCAGTTCTTCAAGTTGTGGTTTAACAATTGTTGGATTATTGTTACAAAAGCATTCCTCAGATGAGCAGAAGTACTGACAGTACTTGGTATGAAAGGCTGGGGGTAACACTGTTTTTTATTTACTGTAAGACATTTGAAGATTAGGAGTTTTCCATTATTATTTCTCCTACAACAATAAGTGGGATTGTCATGGAGACTCGCTATGCTATAATAAGTTTCAATAAAATTCTTTAATATTGACTTTTTTTTTGGTGACATCTGCATGATGGTATAGAAAGATCAATCTAATTAGGGATTGATAAATTATTTGCCACTTCTATAATTTTGTTTTATTGAAAACTAGTTTTGAATGTTATACATTCATCTTCAGTTCTAAAAACACACAAAAAATTCAAAAATAAGCAATTCAAAATATAGTTTGGTATTATTATACATATTTAATTAGATGTAATATAAATTAGTATTATAAAACATTTATGAATTATGAATTTAATTAAGACAAGAAATCAAATACATGTTGGTACTCACCAAGGTTTAAATGGATTATATCAAACAGAAAAGTTTGTACTGGTTTCTTCTTGCACTGAACTAACAATGAAAGAAAGGTGGTATGTTTATAGGTAAACGGTTTAAGGGTCGGGGTTTTTCTAGTAATGCCAGTGAGTAATTGGTTTTTCTGTTATAGATGGGAATAACTATTGTAGATACTTATTTGGCCATTTAAGCAAAAATCTGGATTGGATTTGAAAGATTTTATTAATATGCACGTATATGTTCCTTTAATCTTTGATTTAGCGATCTTCCAGTTTTTCCTGTGTATTTGGGTACACAATCATTACAATTTAGTTAGTATACTCGGTTTTTTTTTTGTAAAGGGTCTATTTGGTCTATTTCTCTTCCAATGGTACAATCTCCTTGAAACCTGTAACAAAAATGGACAAAGACTCATTGACTTCTGTGCATCACAGAATCTCGTAGGATGCAGTATTTTTCCTCATAAAAAGATCCATCTAGGTACCTGAAGATCCCATAATGGAAATTCGGTGAACCAAATCGATCACCTTCTGTTGGGCACAATAGATTAATCCAACCTTACAGATGTTCGAGCATATCGAGGGGCCAACATGGATACAGATCATATCCTGACTATAGCACAAGTGAGAGCCAGGATTTTGACTGTTAAGACAACACAAGGTCAAAGAACCAAGAATTTAACTCGTTAAAACTTAAAGATCCTCAAGAATGCACAAGATTTGTCCAGCAAATTAATGAAAGTTTGGCGAACAGATCACAATCATTGGACATAGATGTTGATCAGATGTGGTTAATAATTAAAATAATAGTAAATGAGGCAGCAGAAAAAACTGTTGGCTTTAACCAGATCAAGAGGAGATCTCTTATGGTTTGATGAAGAGTGTAGATTAGACACTGATCAAAAAAATGTAACATATAAAAATATAATTCAAAAGAGACGTACTGTAACTTACTACTTTTTATTATATAAATGATACATTACGCTAGCCCAGTGGAGGTGGGAGCGGGTTCAACTGCACTTGTCTATATGTAAATAAATGGTAAGCCGCCCCTTCCCAAACACTATTTTATTATTAGTGACGAGAAAGACAAAAGACCTGAAAGGTTACATATATTTTTTATAAATAAACTTAATTAATAGTCCACTTACACTAATTTTGAAATTTACAATTGGTTTGCAATAAACTTACCCCTATGGATTCAAAGTACAGGATAAATATACTAAAGAAACTAGGCCAACTTTTAAGCCGCTTTTAGATAATTTATAACCATTTTAACAAACATTAAAAATTTAACCTTCTCATCTGTTACTCATGTGATCATTATAGTAACTGTCCCTTCTCACTATTTCATATTAATTGTCTACTGTGACAATATTCGAACCTCAGTAGATGCACCAATGCAGAAAAAGAGCATGGGAAAATAAAAACTAGAAGATATCAAGACCTTAAGAAATGCAAACGAATGTCGAAAAATTCTACCAAAGAGTGAATATTGGCCAGATGCCATTCAAGCCTCAACTGTCCTTATGTATAGATGTCGATGGATCATTAGTTTGTGACAAGAACCAAATTATAGGAACAGTCACTTTGACTATATATTCAATGAAAACTACCCAGGAGGGCGGCCATCTGGAAGTAATAGATTTAACTTGAACACCAGAGGATGAGGAGCTAGAGCCCCCTGAAGAAGAAGAAGTCCTAGAAGCAATAGATAAACTTAGGAATAACAAAGTACCAGGATTTGATGCACTATCTTCTGTACTTTTCAAAGTAGGTAGAGGAAGTGTAACATAACTTTCTAGTCTTAATATAGACTGATTATCAGTTGACAACCGCATGATAATAACTTTTTTTTCGCGTACATCTCCGCTTCTAAAGGTCAGAGAGAACTGAAAAAAGTCTCAAATTGTTCACCATGGAATAAGATTCAACATGAAATATTTTTATAGTGTAATTTAATTGTTTATAACTAGTAAATTGCAAAAACTGCAAACAAATTATGTCCTTGTCTCCAAGTTTTAAAGTATTGCAGAAAAAAATGCATTCAATCAATCGTGATGAAACTACAATGGGTTCAGTTTTTAATTAGTTCAAAGTTTTCTGTATGTCGTTTCTGGAATAAATGATGATAATAAGGAAGAAAAGGTTAGATTTTGAATCACTGCAGGAAATAGAGCCTGTTTCTCCATCTAAAAATTATTTAAAATGCAGACTTGTGAGTTGCATCACTAAGTTCACTCTATATAATATCCTTATAAGATCAGTGTTCACATATGGTGGAGAAAAATAGACCATTAAAACGAAAGTAATCAACCTACTTGATAGGTTTGAAAGAATAATGTTTAAGCAAATTCTAGGGCCTGTATGTGATAATGGTCAGTGGCGGCGAAAAAAGAACAATGAGCTCTTTCAGCTATACACAGAACTTAGCATTGCCTCACATATAAAAATTCTGTAGCTTATAAAGATGAGTGATAAAAGAGTAGCCAATAAAGTTTATAAATATGCCCCAGATGATGTGTATCCACACCATGAGACCGAAGGGTCAATGGAGAGATAGTGTAGAATCTTTAGCAATTGAGGATCTCATTTGCTCATGCAAGAGGTGGAGGGAGATTTTTTGCAGTTGTTGAACTGGGCCATAGTAGATTGATGCTTCTGTCTAGCCAATAAAATATGAATAATAAATTCAGAATTGAAACTTTGAAAACCTAATAAACGATGAAATTTACAAAAAAAAAGTATATTAATTAGGGATTGATAAATTATTTGCCACTTCTATAAATTTGTTTTTATTGAAAACTAGTTTCAAATGTTTTACATTCATCTTCAATTCTAGAAACACACAAAAATTAAAAAATTGGCAATTTAAAATACTGTATTTTAAATTGCTGATCAATCCCTAATTAGATTGGCCCTTCTGTACCATCATGCGTACGTCAGCTAAGAAAGTATATACGTATATATATATATATATATATATATATATATATATATATATATATATATATATATATATATATTATTTTTACAATATTTTATTTTAAGTTACAAATAAGTTTTAAAGGTTTTTCTGTGAAAATTGGGACTTTATTGTGTAAAAATGTTTACAAATTGATTACTCAAAGTATTGTCCATCACTAGTCTCTACTTTTTCCATTTTTCTGGCAACATACGAATTCCTTGAATGTTGAAAGTACAATTGTTCTTTTGAGGCAGTTCAAGAATCGACCCATTTTTTTGCATTCCTTGTAAGAACAGAAGTGCTGCTCAGACAGCACTGGAATGTCTGGAGAATATGGTGGGTGGAATAGGATATCCTATTTGAGTGTTTCAATTAGTTTTTGACTAGCACTGTAACCAGAATCAAAATAAATTAACAATTAAAAAAAGTTACTTGACTATCTTATGATAAGTTGAAATTAGCATAGATCTTAATGCTAATTTTAACTTTTCATCAAATATGTAATAAAAAATAAAAATTGAAACAATATGCTGTAATGATTTTAAAAAATATTGAAATTAAAATATAATATTTCCTTGGAAATGCTATATAATCATGTTCTGTTATTTTGATTCTTCAAATTTCAGAACTGGCAAAGGCTATAGTGAATCTCCAGATGATCAGTTGTTTTCTCAACTTTCTAAGTTGTATGCTGAGAAACATCCTTTAATGAATAGCAAGCATAACTGTGAAGGTGATAAGTTTGAAGGTGGAGTGACTAATGGTAACAATTGGTACACAGTTACAGGTAACTATGTTTTCAGATAATCAAATTAAATTGGTTAAATGTTTGGTTTAAGAGTTTATAAAAGTCATGATTATATCTGCAAGAAAATGATAAATTATAAAATTAAAATATAATATAATTTCATTAATAAAATATAATATAATTTCATTAATAAAATATAATATAATTTCATTAATAAAATATAATATAATTTCATTAATAAAATATAATATAATTTCATTAATAAAATATAATATAATTTCATTAATAAAATATAATGTAATTTTATAACTTAATATAATATAAAATAACTTTAGAATGGGATATTGCATTAGTGATTGCTGCGATTTTTAACTTGTTTATATTTTTTATTTGCTTGTTTGAAAGAGAGAGAAGGTAAAAAATTATACAACTTTCATGCCCTAGGCGCTGGTGACATGGAGGACCATAGAAAGGACAAAAATAAATATTAAAATGGGGAGTTAAGAAATAATTTATTATAATCAATAGATTTAATCATATATATAAGATAAATAAAATACTTCTTAGTTTTTTTCAGTATTATTTCTTTTCGGAAGAATTATATTTAACTTTACTATGGGTAAGTTTAACTTTGTGGGTAATTTCTTCCAGTAGTCCTATTCCTTTTATTAGAATCCTCTCATCTTCAGGACAAACTGCTGTATTATAGAACTGCAATAATAATTAGTATTCATTATAACTTATTTAAAACACGTTCAAGCATTTAATAATTAACAATTAATTTACATTAGTAAACCTTATATCTGTATCTTTTAGTACAATTTCACAGTATTATTATTCATGCTGTTTGCCATGATAATGTCCATAAACTCGATTATTTTATCTTGATTTTTACACTATTAAAACCTTATTTTTTCATTAAATTCCTATAATGAGAGGGTCACATTCTTATATCAAGTCATGGTCACAGTGTATCTACTAGCTAGGAATTAAACTTTGTTTGAATCTTTATTTATCTGTTTGATCTCCTCGCCTATATGTTTTTAAATACTACTCAAAACTGCTGATTCTAACATTGAGTATTTTTATTGATTAAAAGTTACTTCTTGTATCATTCTGTACTGTATAACCCGCTTATAAGAAACATTGAGAGTTAAAAAGAGTTTATTTCTTTTTTATTCTGAATTATATCTCTAACTTTCGAGGTTTCACATGCTGCAATGTCAGAGTCCAATTGAATGAAATCTCTCAGACTTTCTTCTTTCACATCTTAACAACCGTCTTCTAAACCACGTTGGTATTCAATGTAAGCCCTGCATGTCTGAACGATTTTTTTACAGTGTTTTTAGACACATACATCATAGAAATTAACAATGGCCTCCAGAACATTGAATTTTTTTTTACTTCTCCTTTGTCAATAGAAAGAAAAATTTGCGGCATCATTTTCTTCCTGAAGTGAGATTTGAATTGGTCAATCACTCTTAGGTCTATCGACTGCAATCATGATGTGTTTGGTGGCAGATGTATGAGTCAGACTGGTCTTCATAGTCCCTTTGGATATCTGGCAAAGCGTTTTCAACCCAATCACCGCAAACATTCTCATTCTCCAGGGTCGCTTCTCCTGACTTTTTCCAGCACAAAATGGAAATCATGGTATCCCAGATTGACAGCAAGTTCGTTTTTAGCAATGCTCCGATTAGTGGAGTTTTTAATGTCGAGTGCATTGAAAACTACTTGAGCACTGCTGCGTTAACATAGTTTTTGTCACATTTCCTATAAAATGATTCATGAGCAAAATTAGCGAAACATGCAGAAATAAGAAGCTAAGTTATGAAAATGAGCTATTTTATACCAGGTGTGTAAATATGAAACCAGAATTTTTGTATAGAATCTTTTTATAGCTCATGAGCAAAATTAGCGAAACATGCAGAAATAAGAAGTTAAGTTATGAAAATGAGCTATTATAAACCAGGTATGTAGATATGAAACCAGAATTTTTGTATTCAAAATGCATGTTTATTGCATAAAAAAGTCCAAAAATATTTTATTCAAAATATTGTCCATCACTAGCTATACATTTTTCCCATCTCTCTGGCAATGAATGCCATGCCAGAAAAACTGTTTCTCTTTTGTGGCTAACCAGTCATCAAGCCATTTTCATAAGAAGTGAATTGCTGCTGAGTGAGTGCGTGCCCTATCGATGCAAATAAATATTAGTCGGACAGAGCCAAGTCTGGTGAGTAAGCTGCATGCGCTAATATTTTCCAATTGAATGCCTCACTCATTTCCATCACTCCTTTTGCTGTGTGTGATGGTGCATTATCATGAAGCAAAATCACATTGTGTTGTCTATTTTGATATTCTGGTCATTTTTCACGCAATACTCCATTAAAATCGATCATTTGTTGTCGATAGCATTCGGTATTTACGATTTTGTCAGGTTTTAGCAGCAATTCGCTGTCTTCAAACTTTTACAGTTGTCTTCCACGTCCTTCATTCCTCACATCAAAATCGCCACTTTTGAATTTTTTAAACCACTCAAAGCACTGTGATTTACCAAGTGCATGCTCACTCTAAGCTTTGACATGCATTCGATGCGATTCTGCAGCAGTTTTCTTTAAATGGTAACAGAAAACTAATGCTGTCTTCAAATCGTAACTTCTTATGAAGTTTGTAGGCACAAAACTCGGCATGTTCAACACTATCAAAATGATGCTGTTATATGAAATTTGTATTGTTGTGAATTGAAAATCTTTCCTAACTGTTGAATAAACAAAATGGCGCCAATAATGCGATATAACGGTAACTACATTAACAACTAGAGCCATCTATGGACGAATTCTGGTTTCGTGTTTACATACCTAGTATATATCATAATTTTTTCATGTTTAATTGATTGCTTTCAAAGGCCTCAAGGATTTCTTATTTCTTTGTGATAATGTACATCACACTTGATGGAGACATAATGAATTTTTGAGACACTTGAATGTTACTCGAACCACTTACAATTTTTCTTTTTTTCTTTGATGGAGTAACCCCTTCTCTTTGATATTTTTAACTTTTTGCACTGAAGCATGCAAGAACTATTATAGAATTGTGAACAAGTGAATAAATTTCTTAGCTCAATGAGAAAGACTGAATGGGAGAGAGGAGTAAGTAAACATTACGAACAGAATGTGAGATGACTGATGAGGATCTTATCAAAGAACTTATTCCTGTAAGCTTATCAAAGTCAACTGTAAGGTGTCACGTAGTAAGGGCGGCACAGCTATTGAAGATGTTTGCAATGTTTAACTCAAGAAATTGAGACTGGGCTTGTTGAAGTTGAAAAAAAAATTTCACAAGTTGTATCTCAAAAAATATTTTAAAAAGCTACAACTGACATCTTTTCAGCCCAAAGTTAAAAAAAAAAAAAAAAAAAAAAAAAAAAAAAAAAAAAAAAAAAAAAAAAAATATATTCAACTAATATGAAGGATAAAGTAGACAGAATGGGAAAACAAAATGTTGAATATCTGATAGAATGTAAAAATTGCAATAAGGCAGAAACTTCTAACAAATTTAAAACGAGAATTTCGCAGCATAAAAATAACTATATTACAAAAATACATCAATATTACCACGTTGGCACAACATAGTATACGTGCAATCATAACTTTCATTGTGAAAATATTCGATAGAATTAAATTAACAAAAAATAGAAAAATAAGTGAAGCAATATATATTACAAAGAATGCTGTAAATTTCAAAACAGACATAAAAACCCTAAATTGCCATTACGTGATATTATGAGCAGGCTTAATAGAATATAAATCAAATACAATCAATGTTAGAATCAGCAGTTTTGAATAGTATTTAGAGATATATAGAAAAGGGGATGAAATAGATGAAAGATCAGAACGAAGTCTAATTCCTTGGAAGTAGATACATTGTAGCAATGGAATTGATGTAAGAAAATTGCACTCTCATTATAAGAATGTAATGAAAAAATAAGATTTTAATAATATAAAAATAAAGAGGAAATAATAGAGTTTATGGATATTATCTTGACAAAGAGCGGGAATAATAATACTGTGAAATTGTACTAAAATATACAGATATAAGGTATACTAATATAAATTAATTGTTATTATTAAAGGCTTGAACATGTTTTAAATAAGTTATTATGAATACTAATTATTATTACTGTTCTTTAATACAGGAGTTTGTTTTGAAGATGGGGAAAAACCCAAAACATTGGCAAAGAAAATGCAAGGGGAATTCTATTAAAAGGAATACTGAATGAATTTTTTTCTCTTAATTGCCCATAATAAAGCAAAATGCTTCTTATAAATCGCATATAGAAATATAAAACTGAACAGGATACAAAAACACATCTGCATAATTTCGAACATTGTAAGACCTTACTTTGGAGTTATTCACTGTGGCACAGAAGTACTAGAAAAGGTGGCTGCCTAATCTTCTGCAACCCCTTTCCCTCAGTAAATGTTAAATTGATAACTTTGATTAAAGAAATAGGTTGATATTGATAAAATAAAAATCTCTAGTCCATATGGGACACTTAAACTACATAGGCCAACTGCTGTAATGTCATGATAGGTCTGAGTAAGTATATAAATATATTTAGGCAAACAAGGTAAATCTTATTACCAAAGAAGGCATATGTATGTTCCCAACGATAACTTAGTAATATATATGCAGATATATGGAATGAATATATGTATATATCCACTAATATTACATATTATTATTTAAATTAACAACAGAGTTAGAAAGAAACAAATGAAATCAAAGCGGTTCTTCATATTAAATAAAACTTCTGGTTTTTGAGAAATTTTGAAAGTAAATAAAATTATATGGAATTGAATAGTACATTAATAAACTCATTAATAATACATACAAAGTTGTTTCTGTTTTTAGAAACAGAAAAAAAAAAACATATATATATATTCGTATTATATGGAAGATGAGGTGTATAAACAATGCCAATATTGAAATATTATAATTGAGATTTGATGCAATTGAAATGTAGATGATTTGTTATTAATACTCAACCCTCATTTATTATTTTTAGGTGGAATGCAGGATTTCAATTATTTACATTCAAACTGTTTTGAAATCACATTTGAATTGAGTTGTTGTAAATTCCCAGAAGGATCACAGTTAACAACTGAATGGGAAAATAATAAAGAAAGCTTAATTTCTTTTATTGAAGCTGTACATTGGGGCATTAAAGGTGATTTTTTTTTTTAAATATTCCTGATTGGAAGGTATTATTTTATATTAGCATTTTGATTTGAATTTTCATGTTATGACTAAGGATTTGTTTAAAGTAAATGGTCGATGTACTATAAAAATATTGTTTTTAGTTCTGAAGATGGGGATCAATGCCCCGAAACGTTAACAGTGTAAAATAATTGATAGTAAAAAGTTACCAACTGGAAGGTAGATTGCCAAAAATTTCCTACGATGTAAATACGTTTTTGAATTTATTATAGTGTGAAGCAGTCCAGAAAACCTGATGATAATGATATTGGGGGATACAGTTTGGTATTGCAGATCATAATGTATCATCTATATCCAAAATTGAATCACTCCACATGATAGTCAAAGGATCAATGAATTTGTAAATAAAGTGGGGATTATTAAGCATCACCTGGGTTGAGGGGAGCATTTTGCCAACTTTTATAATTTCAGCAAAGTATAACTTTTCAGTCAGTAAACCTAAAACGTTTGTTCAAGTTTTAATCTACAGCTCTTGTCAAAATCTACTGGTTGCTTGTATAAAAATATTAGTGTGGTTTTAATGTCTATAGTGAGTTTAAATAGAATTCAAGTTAAATATGACGAAAACTGAATATAAAGGAAATGAAGGCACAAGTACATCTGCTGCAGTGATGGCCGATCCTATAATTAGATTGAAATTAATTTTGGTTTTAGTAATGAGGAACAAGAGAGATGATGGAAGAGAGAAATAACTAAGGAGGCTAATCTTAACAGTGTATATTGTACAAAATTAAATAACATGCTTGATAAGAAATAAATATAAATATTTTGATCATATTCTATAAAGTTAATTCAACCTTCTGTAATTAACTGATGAATTACAAATCTTAAGATGCATGCATGATAATGCCTAATCTAAAGAATCATATCAAAGTCCAAAGAGTGCATGAATTTAATACTTAATCTAAACTAATAACAGTGTCTATGTGTGATCTTAATTAAACACTAGACATACACAGCTCAATTAGCGATAACATTAATGATGAGAGAAATAATCGCAACTACTCCGCGAAGGTGAAATATAATTAATCAAGGTAGCTCCTAGGGGGTGAGGTAATCGATTGAAAATGTGGGTACAACGTTACAATTGGTACGTATTATCGGTTCCTCCTGCTGAACTTACCCATTGGTCATCACACTAGCATTCTATAGCACCATTTGTGCTAACTGCTTTGTAATCAATTGTAATACTCGTATTCATTGCAATTAGTAAAATCATTGCTGTTTTAATTACATATTATTTAAAATTATTAGTGCTGTCAACTTTTGGTGGTCTGGGGAAGTTGTACCTAAACCAGTAATAATTTAAATTACGGTAAGGGCCCGACCTCAACTGAAAAAGATCTTTCGGAGGTGTGGTGTATCTCTTGAGCGAGTGGAAGTCGACAGCTGTGATCTAATTAACGCAATAATAATTGAAATTACAATAAGGCCCCGACCTCAAATGAATAGGATCTCTTGAGATTTTCTTTGTCTCTTCAGCTTATGTAGTGAGCATAAGTCAACAGCACTAATAATTTTAAACAATATCTAATTTTAGCAGTAACAATTTTAATAATTCCAATGAATACGAATGTTATAATTGAATCCAAAGGAGTTAGTTATGACAAATGGCTAGAGAGTGCTAGTGTGGCGACCTTCGGGTAACTTCGCTAGTAGACGCTAATAATGCGTCCCGGTTGTAAAGTTGTACCAAAATCTGTAAATCTGATGAGCTGGATGTTCTA
The DNA here is from genome assembly GCA_948150685.1 of Rhaphigaster nebulosa. Taxonomy (NCBI): domain Eukaryota; kingdom Metazoa; phylum Arthropoda; class Insecta; order Hemiptera; family Pentatomidae; genus Rhaphigaster; species Rhaphigaster nebulosa. The sequence goes on from OX411307.1 coordinate 177,519,413, forward strand.
TTCATTTGATGAATATAATAGACCAGAGGTAGACTCCGATTGTGTTAATTGAATATAATGAGGCATATCTTCCTACCTTGTTTCAAATAGCTATTAATAAGTGAATATGACTGATTACACAGTGAAAGAGGCCTCATTTCAGCATGCCAGAGCAGGTGGCAGGTGAAGAAATCATTTCCACATAGCTAATGTACGTTGTGTGAAAAGTAATGAGTGGAAGTCGAGTTGCAGAGAATTTTCTCTATTTAATATGTGAAGATCATTGAGACAAGAGAGACATGATCTTATCTCAATCTTGTGGGCAACAAATGGTATAGTCTGCCTCCCAGGCAGTGAGCATGATGGAGATGAGACGAAACGAAGAAAGGTGTACACTGACCCTAAATCCTTAACCATCCTACTTCTTATAACCGTCTCCCCATCTATTACAAGGATGAATATGGGAGACCTACTTACCCAGCATGACTCCAACTGAAGTGTTTGGTCTTATATGACTGCCTCCTAGGCAGTCATGTGGAGTAGGGAGACCTGCCGTATTGATTAGAATATTGATGCCTGCATTGCATATTGTAAAGCATAATTCACATTGTTTTTCTTACCTATATTACACTTATTTTCTGTTTACAATGAACTACATATACTGCACATCTACTGAAGAAGGCATAAATCATTAACTAAATTTTACATGAACAAATGCAGTTATTACACACTGCATTTGTTCATGTAAAACCTTTCCTGTGTGACCGTTTACTGTTTCTTCGCTTATAGAATTTGTGACAGGGAAAACACTGAATGTTGCTTGGTAATATTTTCCCAAAGAAGGCGTTTGCTGACTTCACTCTTTGCGAAATATGTTGGAAATAATTGCACTGGGACAAAGTGCCTACTTTTTCACTTTTGAACGGATTCGTTTATCTATCCATGTGCATGGGTTAGCCACATTAGACCCGATCTGTAGAAGTCTAGTTTCAGCCTGTCTGCCGTTCATGCAAATATGTTGGCTATTTTTCACAGCCCAATGCAACTACTTAGCCAACGTGTCCATTTGATTATAACAGAGTAATTATTGCATTATTTGATTTCTTTCTTTATTCTTGTGTTAAAAAAATGTTTCCATTACTAATAAAACGTGGAAATCTGAAGGACTTTGTAGTGTTCAAGAATGACTATGACATTTTTTAAAGGAAAACTTTCCTATTAACGTCAACATATTCATAGTAAATATACCACCACCTCCCTGACAGCCAAATTCTGTTTCTTTTTTTTTTTTGTTTCCAGCACCTCTTCGATTGATCGGGGTTTTATTTGATTTCTCTTGAACTTTTCTTTCCAACTGTTTACAATTTTTGTATAGTAACGAGTATAAGCCAACATTGTGTTCAGTTTTCGTAATTTTTAATTTGAATCCTATTTAAACTTCCTATAGCCCACTTCACTCTAATGTTTTTGTACAGGCAGTCTGATCTTGACCAGAAATGTTGTTTAAACTTGAATGAATGTTATAATGAAACCCTTCATTTTTTTCTATCATAGTAAATGCAAGAAGATAATCATGAAATGATACATCACCTATAATTTTTAAAAAGTTCCTATTTTGCTTTTAAAAAATAAAGATTCATGACTTTAATCTAACCTACAAAATTTCTCTCCTCAAACTTTTTTACCATTTGGTCTGATATCCTGAATTTTCCAAAGTTAATAGCTGGGATTCTTTAGTAGTTTTATTTTCATTTCCTCTTCATTACTTTCTTGAAATATCTCAAGTGTTTTTTTCATTGGATTCATTTGAAATATGATAAAAGATTATGACCATATCAGATATATTATTTCTTGTTATATATGTGCCGATGAGAACTATAGTGGTGTAAGCCAATTTTCGTTTATTTCGATAAAGTGGATGTTTTGTAAATGTACTTAAATGATATATGTATATTATACAACTATCATTTGAGTGCATATATTATATTTATATTTCTTAATTAGAGTATTACTATTTAATCATTAGGGAACAGTATAGCATAGTGGGCAAGATACTGTACTCTAACTCTCGGGCCCACGTTCAAGCATAGCTATAGCAGAAATTTTATGTTTTATTCAATCAGCTGTGGAACCCTGGAGTCGGGACACCCTTCTGCGGCACACGCAGGTTCAATAAAGTAGGACCTGATCCTACAATGGGTTGGGGTTCAAACCTCTCTGTTAAGCATGATCAAGGTGTCAACTCCTTGTATGACTATTGGTCAAGAAGCAGTATTTCCTTATGAAATATTGAACCAAAGACCCTAATGGATTGTAGTGATACAATTTTTTTTTTTATAGTTTCCAATTAATCTTTGGCTTTATATGTTCCAGTTCATTGGCTTTTTGTTCATATGCTCTTCTTTTAATTACTTATGTATTATATTTAATATGTAAATGTATAGTTGAATATTATATTATGTTTTATTTTAAGGAGTTGTTACGGGAGAAAATAATAAACCAGTAGAAGGAGCAAAGATAGTTATTGAGAAACTTAATCATGATGTTTTAACTACAGCAAGAGGCGAATATTGGAGGCTTTTACTTCCTGGATCATATGTCATGAAAGTATCAGCTCCCAGGTAGTTCATATTTTTATAAGAAAAAAATGGTATAAATTTCCTGAACCATGATTATGCTTTGTTTTAAAAAAAGCAGAAATGAATAATTGTGAAATAAAAATTTAAATTTTATATAACTGTAATGTGTTGATAGGATGGGACTATATTTGTTTTTAAGATCTTTTTTTTTGGATTAGTTTCATATATTTTCCAATATTAATATGAAATTCAGTTGTCTATAAGACTAGTGCATCTATTGATTACTTCCAAAGTTGCTGACACGAAATTACCTGTTGCCGTGGACTCCGTACATGACTGTTATAAATTCTCGTATTAAAACTATTGTCGTGTAGATGAAAAATTTAAATTAAAAATTCTCTAATGCAATTATTGTGAATTCTAGTCTGTGTCTTTCATGTTTAACTAACAAATTAATTTAGTAGTTTTTAAAATAGAAGCATTTAAAATAAAAAATGTTTTGTTCTTACTGACCTCAAACAAATTGCAAACTTCTCTTCAGCATCTGTACCTTTTCTGTAATTTGATTCCATAGCTGTTATATCGTTTTTTATCATGTCAAATATTTCCTGAAAATGATTTCTTGTCATTCTGAAATAAGTTTTGAATTGTTCACTATTGAATTCGTTCAAAAGAGTATGAAATTCTCCGTGGTTCAATAGCCTTTTTAAATATGCACTTTCCCAATTTTTTTTAGAATATAAATTAGCTACGAAACATATTAATTCGCTGTCATAGTCACCCGACTCAGAACTTAGAAGTAAATACAAAAGTTTGTTTATATTTGAGACGATCGTCATGTTTGGTATATAGAATGAAACTGCATGAAATTGAATGAGTTGCAAGCAGTTTTCCTAGGAGAAAGAGAATGATTCATTTCAATAAACAATTTTCTAGTCAGGGTCCAGTTAGAACGGCATATAATCATGAGAATTTATTTTAAATATGCTAGTAATTTATTGTAAATACATTCAACTAAATGTTGCAATAAAGTATCCAACTTTTAATAACATAATTTAATTATAATGAAAAACTTAAAACCTGTTCTTCTAAAAAACAATGTATATTACAAAAACAACTTGTAACAAAAACAACCATTTTTAAGTTTGTTTTTTGTTTTAAATCAAGCACTTCTCAATATTTTTAATTACTTAAATTAACTGCGAAACGAGGGCGGTTCGAACTTTTTGCACCGTCATACCTAACAACTTTGCCATGGCCTAGCTGATTCTATTCAGCTCAACTCACTCCACTCCACAACCGGAGACCACTCTGCCTAAGAGAACCATTTGAAATGTTTATTTTGAACTGCATAAAAAAACTATTGTTCACTGACCTAAATATGAAATAAAGTATTTATGAGATTTACCCTTAAGTGACTCATATGCCTATGTGCAAAAAAAAAAAATTATATATATACTTTTTACAGGCGAACTACATTCACAAAGTAACAAAGTCTATTCATTCTTAATATACTACGGCAAACAAGACGGAGTCTTACTGAGTAGGGGGGTTAGATAAATCTGCGCATGTGCGCACTATTAACACACCCTGTTATATTAATTTACTAGAACCAACAGGAATCTGTTCCATTATGATGATATGGTTTATATATTTTAAAATTTAGCATATTTTTCACCTTCACATCTATCTTTTCTCTTGCCTGGTAATGTGCCTGCTTTCTCGTGCCTGCTTTTAATCATAAAAGCTTTACGTTTCGTCTCATAGGAATTTTTATTGAAATTAATGAGCCAATTTTTATTGGCTAATATCTAGAGAAAGTAATTTATTACCATTTGGCTAAAATTTGGATATATAAATAAATATGTTAAAAGTTTTGAGTCTACTGTGACCTTTAATTTAATTTTCAGTATTAACAGTATTTTCTGTGTTTTAATGTATATCATTTAAAGAATCAGCTTTTTTTGTTAATTGTTTTATGTATGTAACACTTCTATTTTGTCAAAATTAAAATTATGTATATTTTTTTTTTATATAATGAAAAATTTATTGCTTTTTTTCATTTTTTAGTTATGTCCCAGAAAGCCGTCAAATTACAATTTTAAAAGGTGTTACTTTAGAAGAAAATTTTTCCTTGAAAAGGATTACACATAAGGAGGGTAATTAATTAATCATATGTTTTCTGTTAAATAGCATTAATTGAAACTTTTTATAGCAATAATCTTGAGTTTTAAGGGAGGCCTTTTCTCCTATGTTGAATATTTTATATTTGACTAGAACAGGCAGTTTTATACAGTTTAAGCAGAATTTATCTATAGTTTGAAAATTAGTTGCTAAGGTTGAACTAAGGGGGCATAACTCGAATACATGGTTCATCAAGAGAGCCACTCAGCCTCAGCTCCATTCTCACCTACTTGTGGTGGGACCCTGTTACACTGAATAAACCCACTGGAGGCTGGTGGAAATCTCTTTGGACAGTGGGGTCAGCAAGCTAACGAGAGATGACTTGAGATCAGACTGGCAGGATAGGATGAGCTGGCAGCAAGGCTCATCCTTGGAGGTGGTGGCGGGAGAGCACTTTGATGCTAACAGCGGCAACTCTAGACTGTATCAGCTAGTCTACTGTGGAGGGGTAGGTGGTACTCCTTAAGCCAGGTTAAGGCGAGTGCCTAGTATCCTGGATGTTCGAAGCTGTTGTGGAGCGGACTGCGATTCTGACCACTTCGTCATTCGGGTAAAATTTAGGCATCGGCTATCTAATAGTCTGAAGCAAAAATCAGTTAAAAGGACCAAATGGAACGTAGATAAATTGAAAGAGGATAAACAATGCCATGAGTACCAAAGAGTTATGGATGAAAGGATAGGCCAGATGAATGAGTGTAGGTGCGATATTGAAAGCAGATGGAAGTGCATCAAAGATATAGTGGTGAGTACTGCAAAGGAGACAATTAGAGAGGTAAATAAGGGGAGAAATGAGGAATGGTATGATGAGTTATGTAGGAGGTCCAATGTCCAGAGAAATGAGGCCAAAACAAAGCTTTTGTAGAGAAGAACCAGGCAAAACAATGATAACCACATTATGCTGAGAAGGAAAGACAAAACACTGTGTCCTCAAAAGAAGAGAGAGTGAGTAAATGGCAAGGTGAGGATAATAGAAGAACAGAATGCCAGTCATGAGGTTCGGAAGTTCTACGAATCTGTCAACTGGCTAAGGAAAGGATTACAACCTCGGTTTGGAGAATGCAGAAGTAAGTCTGGTGAACTCCTGAATGAAGGTGATGAAGTGATGAACCATTGGACGGAATATTTTGCTGAGTTACTAAACAACCAAGAAACCAGTACAGAGGAAGCAGGAGAGGATACGGTTCTGAAACGTGCTTGTCTGCAACAGAAGCGAATCACCTCAAAGTTTTTGAAAGAATAGATGGCGAATACGCAACAACGAGGAGGTTGAAAATATTCTTGGCAACGAGAATATTGTCAACCACATCAAGGCTGGAAGACTGCGAAATGCGGGGCATGTCCAGAGGATGTTAGAACAAAGAGTCCTGCGGATGGCAATGGATGCGAGAATGGAAGGCATAAGGAGAAGAGGAAGATAAGGAACCGATGGGGCGACGAGGTGTACAGAGATGCTCGCCGATCGGGAGTGTGGAACTGGCAGGATGTGGCACAGAATCAGAATTGATAGAGGGAAGTACTTCGTCAAGCCAAAAGCCATATTGGTCTGTAGCGCTGGGTAGTAAAGTAAGTAAAGGTTGAATGTTTGATACAAGTTATCATCTTCATGATCAGTCTCGCAACAATCCATTACTGAATCTGAACCCTTACAGTAACCTCTGCCTCTCAACTCTGTCTTGTGGAGGAGCCATGCAACACTGCACATTAAGGATATTATATGGCTCTAATGCCACTCTATACTGTCATCGTGTTTTTGGTCTTCTAACTCCTTTTTTTTCTAATTTATGGTTTCTGTTATCAATGTCTTAGGCACCTGTGTGCTTGGGATCCTAGCCACTTAATTATCTGGCCTATCATACTTTCCTGATTTTGATACATGTATCTTTCTCTTTATTCACGTTCTCCAAGCTCCATAATCTCTTACCAATCCAAAAATTCTTAGAATGTTCCACTCAAAGATCTTTTTGCTTGTGATCCATAAACTAAGACCAAGGACTAAGGCGAGTGAGGGTTTTGTAAAACCTCACTTTAATCTTCTTTTTTTTTCGGAATCTTACTCTTAACTGTTTGAATTGTCAGAAGAAACACCTGTTGGCATGCGATCTTCTGATTTATTTCCTGGGTAAGATTATTTTCGGAATTTACTTTGGACCCCAGGCAAATAAAACTGTTTACCTTCTGGAACTTTTACTTCATAGATATCATCAAACCATTGTGTAAATATATATTTTTTCTGTTATATGCTTTACAGCTGAATCAGAACAGACTTTATTATGCCATCTTTTACTCCCAAATTTAGTTTTCTTAAGATTTTTCAGGGTTCCAATATTCATGTTTCTCCCTATTTGCTCTTGTTACATGCTGGTTCATATCAGTAAGTTAATAGTTTTTTTTAGGCTATTTTTAGATTTATGTTTAAATGTCTATATTAATTTTTTATTATATATATATATATATATATATATATATATATATATATATATATATATATATATATATATACATATATATATTGTAATATACACATTTTTTCTGGTTTTATGTACGTAGTAAATAAATTGTTTTTAGGTATCTTAAATTAGATTTAGTATTTGGAAATAGGGATTCTCAGGAAAATAATAATACATTTATTTATCCTGACTGAAATCATCATAAATTATAATGAAAAGTGTGTTTGTCATCATAAATGGAACCAAAATAGACGCTTTCATTTAAAAACATGGCGGCTCTATTTTGGACTTCAACAGAACCACTGCCATAATGATCGAGTGGGTGAAGATGATCAATTTGTCAATACTTCGACAATAAATCTAATATAAGAAAATAAAAAGAAGTTGAAGAGATTTTGATCAAATGAATACTTCTGAAAATCATAAATGGTCCATTCGCATTGGAGAATCAAAATGGAAGTTTGCCATTTTGAAACCTGTGAGTGGTGTAATGGACAACAAAGGGAGAGTAGCTATTGTTGTGGGACCAAGGACCGGAGCAGACATCTTAAGCGCTCCCGTAGTATTTCATCCACATTTAAGATCCACATCATTTGGTAACACACTTTAATTATATCCCATAGACTACGGTCGTCGTTCTTCAAAGACTTTATTAGATCTTATATCGTTATTCAAAGGAGAAAGTGTTAAATTTAAGATATATTAATGATATAAGATATATTATTAATTTATACTGAAAATTAATTTGTATAAGCTGTCACAAAGGAAAAAAAAAAAAATCAGTGTGCTCGGGACTACAAGCATCGAAATGTATAAATAAAATAAAATATGCAACCGAATAAGAATAGAAATAAATAAAAAGGATAATAAATAAATATTACTGAAAATAATGGAGATGATAATAGAAAATTAGGGATGTGGGAATAGATAAAAAGCCAGGTTTTTAAAAATAAATATTTGAAAATAAATTTATGAATATTTGGGAGAAGCTTACGGAAAGGTTTTATATATCAGTTTTTTGATTGACAGGAAGGAATTCTAATTGGATATAGATGCTTTCTGAGAGGAGTCGTTTGTCATGATTAGGGGCTGTTATGTTTTATTTATTTCTATTCTTATTCGGTTGCATATTTTATTTTATTTATTTATTTATACATTTCGATGCTTGTAGTCCCGAGCAACACTGATTTTTTTTTTTTTTTTTTCCTTTGTGACAGCTTATACAAATTAATTTTCAGTATATATATATATATATATATATATATATATATATATATATATATATATATATATATATATATATATATATTGTAAAGTTACGTTTTTTTTGGAAAATAAATAAATAAACTTATTTTCACTTTTTTATATATATATTTGTTTTCTATAACTTTGACTCTATTCTCAGGGCAGGGTTACTAGACAATCAGACGCAGACACATGAAACTATTACTAATACAAAACATACTAAAACGTGAAGCGTAAATATATCTTAAATTTAACACTTTCTCCTTTGAATAACGATATAAGATCTAATAAAGTATTGTCAAAATCAAATGTACGGTTTAAGGGTAATGTATGTTCTGAAAGTGAGGTAGTCTTAGAGGTAGTTTGGTTACTGGAAGAAATGGAATATTTATGTTGGATGATGTGATCTTTAAGGAGATTTAAATCTGTTTTTTTTTTTGTGACATCATCATCATCATCATCCTTAGCGCGACAATCCATTACTGAATCTTGGCTGCCTCAAGAATCTTCTTCCATCTCTCCCTATCTCGTGCCTCCTTCCACCAACTCTGGATGCCCAGAGCTCTGGCATCACTACTCACACAATTGAGCCATCTCAGTTTTGGTCTTCCGATTTTCCTCTTACCAATTGGTTCGACATTGAATGCTTTTTTCGGGACTACATTATCATCCATCCGTAAGACATGACCCGCCCATCTAAGCCTAGTTATTCTTATATATTTGACAACATCGGGCTCTTTATAGAGGTCAGAAAGTTCACTGTTGTGTCTGATTCTCCATTCGTTGTTTTCCTTAACGGGGCCATATATCTTCCTGAGAATTTTCCTCTCGAACACCAACAGTTTTCGCTCTATGGCCCTAGCCATTGTCCATGTTTCTGACGCATATGTCAGTACAGGGCGTATTAGTACCTTGTATATGTTCACCTTTGTGGATCTAGACAGCGATCTGCTTTTCATATACTGCAGGAGTCCATAGTAGCACCTATTCGCAGCAACGAGCCTCTGTGTTATTTCCTGATTAATATCGTTGTCCGCTGTTACTACTGAACCTAGATACTTGAAGCTATTTACCTTTTCGAAGTTCCAAGCGCCAATTTTGATGGTTGGGTCAGTCTGTCGGTTATCTGTCGTCATATATTTTGTTTTTTCTTCATTTATTTGAAGTCCAATTTTTCTTGCCGCTGTCTCAAGGGAAGTAAACGCGCCCCTCATTGCTGCCGATGATCTTCCAACAATACATATATCATCAGCGTATGCTAAGATTTGGACGCTTTTTGTATATATATAGTGCCTGTGGTCTGTACTCGTGCGTCTCTTACTGCATTTTCAACCGCTAGGTTAAACAGGGTGCATGCTAGCGTGTCTCCCTGTCTTAATCCTCTTTCGCAACAAAATTTATTAGACAGATCTCCCTGTATTCTAACACAGCAGCTGGCATTTGTCATCGTCATTCTGACCAGTCGTATTAGTTTTGACGGGATTCTCAGCCTCTTCATAGCTATGTATAACTTGTCCCGATACACACTGTCATATGCTGTTTTGAAGTCTATAAAGAGGAGATGGAGGTATGTATTGAATTCATTCATCTTTTCAAGTATCTGTCGCAGAGTAAACAGTTGATCAATGGTGGACTTTCCCTTCCTGAAACCACACTGATATTGCCCCACCACTTTATCAGTGTAAGGTCTTATTTTAGCATTGAGGACGTTTGAAAATATCTTGTACGCCGTGGGGAGTAAGGTAATAGTCCTGTAGTTGTTACAGTCGAGGACATCATTCTTCTTGTGTATCGGGCATATTACTCCTGTCCTCCATTCTTCCGGCATAACTTCTTCTATCCATATCTTTAACAGGATATCATGCAAACGCTTCAGAGTTTCTGGTCCTCCCTGTTTCAAAAGTTCAGCCTGCAGACCATCGATTCCGGGGGCCTTATTATTCTTAAGTTGCATAATGGCATCAAGCACGTCATCCTCGTCAGGAGGTTCCACATCCTGCTCCTCAGCTAATTGGTATGGGGTAGCGTCTTCATCATCCACCTTAAAGTGTTCCTTATAATGCTCTTCCCACCTATTTAATATTTCAGATTTATCTGAAATTAGTTTTCCATTAATATTTCGTATCTGGCTATTTCTGGCTTTTCTTCCTTCGTTAATGCTTTTGTAAAACTTTTTCACATCCCTCTGTTCCTTCAGTGTCTCTATTTCCTCTATCTTCTTTTTCTTTTTCTTTTTTCTTCTTTTCTTGTTTTTTTTTGTGACAACTTATACAAATTAATTTTCCTTATTAAATTACAATATATTACTAATATATTTCTGCCGCTTTTCATTATTCTACGACAACCCGTTACCTTTCCTTTATTTTAATTCCAATATAATTTAATTTTAAAATTAAATACAATTTTAATTTTAATTTTAAAATTAAATACAATTTAATTTTGTTGGCCTTATACTAATACTTTTTACCAACTTTTTTAAATCAATAGTTTTGCCTTACACTATTACTCAGTATGCTTTACATACTTCCAAATCTTCATACTAGTAGTCATTTTAATTAATAGTTTTCATACATTTTATTATACCATGTATAATGTATTTTATTATTTTTAGGCCAGTGCCATTAGTGATCTGCGATCATAATAATTCCAGTAGTTCCAATTTTTTAATATGTTCTATGAACTAGTCACTTCATGTGATTTTGTTTTGCAAAATTAACATTTATTGACAACAAATAGGTCATGAATATAACAACAATAATCAATTTTAATTTTTCTTAATATTATAATATAATTATATTTAACTCATTCATATTTTTGAAAATACAATAATCAATCTGGAGTGATCCTGATCCCTTAATTAAATTTATCCAAGCTACTACCCACCAAAGATGCCGTCCGACATCTCGCTTCAAGTTCAGATTCACGCATACTTGCAAATTCAGACTTGACTTTGTTACGATAAAAATCCAACTGAATGGGGTTGGAAGAAGGATGCTCTTGTGTTACTAACTTCAGTACCAATGTTGAAGGAAGCTGCACCTCAGGCCTTGCTGAACTTTATATCCTGCTTAAGCAAAAGAGGTTGCATTGTAAAGTGCACCTGCAGAGAGTCGGGGATGAAATGTTCTCTACTCTGCATTCACTGCAATGGCAACTCGTGCAATAGTGCTACTGAAACCTTAAATGATGAAGACAAAGAATTTGGAGACCCAGTTGCCACAGAATTGGCTGATGAGACAGATGAAGAAAATAATGAAGATGTTCCGAGACCGAATAAGAACCTGAAAATTTAATAAAGGAACTAGGATCACCCCAAATTGATTATTTTACTTTCAAAAATGTAAATGAGCTAAATATAATATTAGGAATTATCAAAATAGATTTTTGTTGTTGTATCCATGACTTAATTGTTGTCAATAAACGTTGATTTTTTGAAAATTCCAATGATTCAATTTTTTACCATTCCTATGAACCAGTGGTGTACGCAGGGTGATATATCCGCTCTGTAAGTTATATATTATAGGTTTTGTATTTTAAGTAATAATTTCTGATCCAATTTTTATTCTTATCCTAACGCCTTATTTGGCGATTATAGACATTTAATGATTACTTGCCTTCACATTAAATCTCTCTGTCAAACAAAAATTGAATTCCACCATACGCGCCTGCTACATACTTCACACTTACCATTCCTAAGCACTTCCTCAGTTACTAATCTTAATTTTATGTTGCAATGACATTGAAGATAAATCTTGTTGATGTGTACGCTTTAATAGTATTAAAAACTACAAATAAAATATGTTAAAAAAGGAAGAAATCTAGAAATGAAAAGTTCAAAACGCTCTTCAATCTTCGGCCTGTTTTCGGGGGGTTAGCACAATAGACATAATAAGAACATGCAAGAGTTATATGAAATTTTATGATCCACTACATTATTGTTAGTTAATTTTTCTCAAAGCTGCACTAGAAACAGGGTGATCACAAAAAATCAAACCTTGTGCATTTTACAGGTTTTTACGAACTTGTATGCATGTTCAAGACTTTATATCTCGATATTGTATTGAGCTAGAAGATAATTATAAATATAAGTTTGTTGGAAATTTTATGCTCTACAAAATTTATTCAAGGTACTTTAACCGAAATTTGCATTCTTCTTCTATCCGCTCAACAGGCGCTGATGCTACCCTTGGCCTGCTCAGCAATTGCCAACCATTTTTCTCGATCTGTCGCTTCTGTGAAGATCTTAGGTGCCGAAGATCTTGTCCTACGCCATCCCTCCATCGGTCCTTTGGCCTACCGCGTGGACGCTGGCCATCCGGAATATTTTTGTACACCCTACTGGTCACTCTGTCAGCACTCATCTTCATCACCTGGCCAAGCCATTTTAGCCTCTGTATCTTGATGTGAGAGGAGATGCTCTAATGTCTTTGTGAAGCTGAAACAGTTCGCTATTTTTCCTTCGCCGCCACTGACCATCCTCACACACAGCGCCCAGAATTCTCCTAAGAATTACTCACTCGAACCTATCAAGTAGGTTGATATTTTTCTTGTTGAGGGCCCACGTTTCTCCTCCGTATGTGACTACCAGTCTTATTAGGGTCTTGTATAGCATAAACTTGGTGGAACGGCTAACAAGCTTGCTCCTGATTAGCCTTGAGATGGAGAAATAGGCTCTATTCCCAGCTGTTAATCTCTTTCTAACCTCTTCTTCCTCCTCCAGGTTATCATTAATTATAGAGCCCAGATATTGGAAGCTTCTCATTATTTCGAAGCTGTAGGGGCCTATTTCATAGTGACTCTGCCTCTGATTTGTTCAATACCATGATCTTGGTCTTCTCTTTGTTTATGTGTAGGCCGATCTTTATTGCTCCAGCATCCATTGCTTCAAAGGGCGTCCTTATACTCTGCAGGGATCTACCAATAATGACAATATCGTCAGCATATGCCAGAACCTGGGTCATCTTGGTAAATATTGTTCCTTCCTGCTCTAGTTCCACTCTATTGACGATTGCTTGAAGAGCAGTATTGAACAGGAGAGGAGCTATTGGATTCCCCTGCCTTAAACCACTTTCAACTCCAAAAGGCTCCGACAATCCAGAACATTTACTTGGCAGATTATATTCTCCTTTGTGCATTTTACTAATCGTATTAATTTACTTGGTAATCCCAGTTCATGCATAGCTACTATGAGCTTACTCCTGACTATTGTATCATAGGCTGTCCTAAAATCAATGAACAACATCCAGGTCGTCTGCTGATACTCCTTCATCTTCTCACAAATTTGCCTAATGGTGAAAATTTTATCAATAGTGGACCTGTTTGGCCGGAAACCACCTTGATAGTCTCCCAGTTTCTGTTCTACATATGGGAGGAGCCTGTTGTAGAGGGATATGGAGAAGATTTTATATACAGTGCTGAGCAAACTAATCCCTTAATAGTTGCTGCATTTTGTCGATTCTCCCTTCTTCTTGTACACGGGCACTACTAGATCATAATTCCATTCCTTAGGTATGCTTTCCTCTTCCTATATCTGGGCTATCAGTTCCTGCAGTTCCCTGGAAACTTCATGATGCCCTGCTTTAAACAATTCTGCGATAGTCCATCATTACCGGGTGATTTATTATTCTTCAGTTTACTGAGGATGTCTTCGATGTCCTCTACATCGGGTGAAATAGTTTCCAAGTCATTCTCATTTGTATCCAGTGGTAACTGTGCATGGTCTTCCTGGCAGATTTACGCACTTCTGGGATTCAGCAGGCTCCTGAAATGCTGTCGCCACCTTTCTTGTACATCTTCTTCCAGCATTAGCATTTTACCCTGGTCATCTTTGATTAGGTTTCCTTTCCTAGTAGGTTCGCTTTTAACATTATTTACCGATCTGTAGAATTGCGGGATTCGTTTTTGCTTTTCGAGTTCTCAATGTCCTCAATTTGTTTTCTTAATGCCTCCCTCTTCTAGCTTCTGACTAGCCTCTTCGCGTGCATTCTGGCATCTTTGTATTCCTTGAAACTGCTCCTTGTTTCCAACTATTCCATATTAATCTTTTTTCATTCCGTTTCTGGATTGCCTGTCTGCACTCTTCGTCGAGTCAATCCTATCCTAATAAACCTCCACCTGTTTTCAAAAGTTTCTGAACCTTCACCAACTGGTACACTCATGACTGACCCAAGAAACGTCTCAGCAAACCTAGCACCCCCTTCTTCCGTCCTGAGGCACTCTGTGCTCCACTTCTCACTCCAGAGCATTTGTTTCTTGGTGGCGCATTTTATTTTTTGGTGAAGTTTTATCAGCACTAAGTTGTGATCGGAGTTAACGTCATATTCTCTATAGGATCGTACATCATTCACGCAACTAAAGTTTTTGGTGGATACCAGTACGTGATTAATTTGACTTGCTGAGGTGCCATCTGGAGTGTGCCATGATTCTTTATGCACTTTTTTATGAGGAAACATAGTGCTCATGACTGCCATGGATTTCATGGTTGCAAAACTTACCATCCTGTGTCCATTGTCATTAGTTTTATGATGTAAGCTATGCGCTCCAATGGTTGGTCTCAGCTCCTTTTCCTTCCCAAATTGAGCATTAAAATCTCCTAAAACAATTTTCATATCATAACTGGGACAGGCACTATAGGCAGCTTCCAATAGTTCATAGAATGTATCTTTCTCCTCTTCATCCTTCTCTTCTGTGGGAGCGTGAACCTAAATCAAACTAATGTTCCTGAACTGACCTCTAATGCGTAGTTTGCTTAGTCTCTCATTAATTGGTTGGAAGTCAAGGATTGCGGATTTTATTCTATTCGAGACCATAAATGCTACTCCAAATTTGTGTCTGTTTTCACTTCCACTATATAGCGTTATAAAGTCCTTTCCTTTAATATCACCCTTTCCAGTCCATCTCATCTCTTGTATGATCAAAATGTCCAAGCAGCCCTTTGCGACACATCCGTAAGCTCCTTAAGCTCTATATAGCGTTCGTATATTCCATGTGCCGATTTTGTATGTCCGTTTCCGAGGTCCATGTCATTGCCGTGAATCAATCCTATATCTGAGGCTCTGTTGAGTATTCGTAACATTGTTCTTTTTTACGATTCATGGGGAGTCAGCCCATGAAACAATCCTCCTCATTTATCCTGGCTTGGGACTGGCAATGGTCCTAGTACAACTATTTCCATTGGTAGAAATCTGCATTGGAAAGGAGATCTATAGGGGAGAAACGATTTTTCCGTGATTCTGGCTGGTTTTTTCAAGATGGCAGCTTGAGCTCAGGCACTGTAAGGTCAAAACTCGGATTTTACATGAGGGGACCATTTTATAGAACATATAATAAAATTGGAACTGCCAGAATTATTACGATCACAGACCCTTTTTAGAGCTAATTGCTCTGGCCTATTCATGCAATTCATAATCTTTCCTCTCTTTTTCCTTAAATTTTAAATTTTTTACTTAAATTTTCATTAGTTACAATATATATTAACACCTTTTTTTCTTTATACTTTATATATTTTTATTATACTTATCATTTCTGTTTATTACCATATTTTATTACTGTTATTGGTACTGCCTCTGTTATTTTTTTTTTCTTAGCTCTGACGATGGACTAAAACTTTGACCGAAAAGTTGGCACACAATAAGATAAGTTACACCGTTGACCGCACCCCTGACCAACTTCTTCAAAGCTAAATTTTTTTTATTAATGCTTCTTTATCAAGAAAACATAATCAACATTATAGGTGTTGTTTAACAGATTTTTTTTTCTCTTGACATCACAAGCTTATCGGATTAACAATTTTGGACTTTCAACATTTTACTGTATTACTTACATAATATTGAAGGAAATGCGTAATATATTAATAATTCAATAATTAATCATAAAGGTGTTGTTAAATAACTTCTTTTTGTTCTTCAAATATGGTCATAATTGTCTGTTTCGTTTTATATTTACCTCTTATATGTTACTTTTTTGTTAGTGTTAGCTTCTTCTCTGTCTTCTTATCAACCAATCCTGTAACACAATGAAGGAAAAAATATTAAATATATGAATTTTTGTTTGTTTTCTTTTAGGTGTGTAGATAGTATCATGATTTTCTTAAGAATTTTTTTTAACAGTGAAATTTGTAATCTCTTGATTTATATCAAACTAAGTTTTATTTTTGTATTTATTGTTATAAACTTTCAGTCATGAATGACTTTGCTCAAGCATGTATTTAATCGTCCTGTATGAATAACGTGGAAACCGCAGTTTCATCTCTCTTTAATCAACTAAATTCTTTAAAATAGGAGTAAAACTGCAAAAACATACATTAATTAGAAATACATTTTTAGCATGAGATGGTATTATAATTTTTTTCTGCGTTTGAAATTTATGTTACCAGTCACATGGACTGCAATAACTGATCAATTATATTGTTAGATATAAAAATTATATTCTGGGACTAGGTCCCTTGAGAATTACAAAAATGTACAAATAATATATAAAACATATTTGCACTAAACACTACATTAAAAAAACTAATTAGTATTTACATTAATGCCAGTAAAATAAATAAACTACAAAAAAGAAATTCTTGCGAAAAGAGATAATGTTGTGAACAAAACAACGAGAAAGAAAAAGAGAGAAGATAAAAAAATATAGAAATAATGAATTGAATCCCTAAATTGAAACTTAAACATTAAAAACAATTATTCACTTCTGATAAAGATATTAATCTTAAATTTATTTAAGATTAAAATCTCAATTCATGATTTGAGAGTATCTGTTTGGAAAGTGAAAAGGTGTTGGAAAAGGATGGATTTGAATGAGGATAAGTAAGAATCATGGTGAATATTAGAATAGGAGGAATTTGAGAGGGTAGTGGAGTGGGAAGAAAGGACTATCCAGGATCTATCGAAGCCTGTACCAATGTTAAAAACCATTATTTTTGAAATAAGGGCCTCTCGAAGGACCTCTATCTTCGCCAAAGCTACTATTATTTTTAGAATGTTACAATATATGCATAAATTCGAAATTTAAGTTTCAATTTATTATGGGATGTAAACATCACCTCTATCGATTCCCACTCATGATATACGAAAAAACAAAAAAAAAAAAAAAAAAAAACTGGAAATGGTCTAAAAATCAAGTATTGATGACATAAGCACCAAATACTGACGACTCTCAGACGTCTACAAGCTGCTTCGTGCCTCTTCAGATCTCTAATTTTTTGACACATCAAGGAGCAGACCGGTGACGGAAGGTGGAGGTTTTGAGTGGGACATGGGGCATATTAAAACAGAAAAAACAAAATATATGGTTGAAATCAGGAATATCTATGATTACTGTGACATAACAGGGCATACATTTGAATATATAGAGAAATTAAAGTATTAGGGATCTACAATAAATGAAATAAACGAAAATTAAGGAATAAATAAAGGCAAGGTTAAAGGTGTTTAGTACCTGTTATTTCTCAGTTGCAAAATCACTTAGTTTGCGCCTACTTTCCAAAAAGCTGAAAGTTAAAATTTTCAAAACTATCATAACCTTACTACTGTTCTTTATGGGTGCAAAACGTGAGTGCTTGCATTGATAGAATAACGCCTCAAGGTCTTCAAAAGTAAAGTACAGCTAAGTCTCTTTAATCCTACATATATGGGCCAAGGGCATGTCGGATTACTGGAGGTTAAATGAAAATGTGCAACTATAGGAACTATCAATAGGTATATATTTATTATGATAGATGTATACATTCATATGTTTATATATTATATTCAAAAATATTAAAAAAAATTTCTTGATTTTTTATGGTTCTTTTTAATACCATATATTGTGGCACGTTCAACCCCATAAAACTCAATTACAAATTACCCAACTTTTCACCCTTGTCCAACTTTGTAATAATTTATCCTTTTCCTACTACATTTAATGTTTTGTTGTGTTTTCTTCTTCTACTTCAACCGGTTTCAGACGTAATTATACTGTAAGCAGAAACGTAAACACTACAAAAACTGATAGAGTAATAAGAAACATTTTTGACTATGGAGAGTACTAATTCACTTGTAACAGATGATTAGAGACTGAGACAGAACAACTTTCCGTCGACATGCGGTAATATGAACATTTCATGTAGCAACCAGGAGTGCCGGACTACTGGACTTGTTGGACTAGAGAGACTCAACTGTTTTATGCACAATATTTGGCCCGAGGAACCAAGAGTTGGAGCATGCACCCTGTTAGTATAATTAAAGTAATGGCTTGGATATAATTGATAGATTCCATACACAAATCCTTGAGTCTCTATAATAGCGGTAAACAAATAACCAGTCAATGTTTCGCTAACTCAGGCATCAAGACAGAAATATCAAGATCACATATATGCTGACAAAATACAGCACATCTCACATCAACAGTTCAAAAAAGACACACTAACTAGACACAGTACATCATTCCTGGACATCTAAACCCTTACTGAAGGAAAAGAGAGATAATGTAACAACTGAGATAGGTTATATTCAAACAACTTTTCAGTAAAAAACAGAAAAATTTAAATACATTTACCAAACAACCAAAAATGTATTAAAAGGTCATTGAAATAAATAAATTTGTATTTATATATAAATAAGGTTGTTATTAATTATATTAATATACTAAAACATTTTATATTTTTTTTTTTTTAAAGCAATTTTCAAGCAAGAAGAAATCAAAGTTGATGAATATGGTTTTTTGATACCTGTTAACTTTAAGCATCATCATTATAATGAGCTGGAACAAATATTACTATCACTAGCTGCTCAGTATCCTTCGATTACAAGGTTTTATAATATTGGTAGAAGTGTTATCGGTCGACAACTGTTTGTTTTAGAGATCACCGATTTCCCAGGAATTCATGAGCCAGGTATTTAAGTGTCATTAATGTTAAATTTGTATGATATATATATATATATATATATATATATTTTTTTTTTTTCTTTTCTTACTGAGAACCATATTATTTATAAACTTATTGACCAAGAATATCACCTGATTTTACTTTACATTCTCACATAATATGATGTATTTCTCCAATCATCAATCATGATTTATGAAAAATAATGAAACTTACACATAGCTTTTGTTCATATCTTTCAGTTCCTAAAATTAACGTTTGGGTCTTTTGATGTGATGTTTAACAGAGTTTACTTCCGCTTTTAAACAAAAAGATTAAAGATATTAAACTCAAACTATGCATTCTTCAAGCTATTATAAACATACAATTAAATTTCAAGAAAATCCAATGCATATTTTTGGAGGAATATAGTGACTATCTCTGGTACAAAGCTGCAGTATGAGAACTACTTTGCTTTGCTTTACTGTTTAAAATGTTTTTTTAAAATTTAATGTAACAGTAAAATATGCAAATAAAAGCCCTATTGGAGCTATAACTATGCTTTTAATACACATATGGGTCTTATATTTAACAAAGCAATTTTCCTGGTATATAATTTAGGAAAATAATTTCTACAAAAATGTGAATAAAATTTTGTTAGTGCACTAATTCTCATGGAATTGTTGATTTTATGTTGATTTAAACAATGTGTGAAAAAAAATTAAACAAATGCTTATCACCTATACTTTGTGATAAAAATCATGCTGTCTAGTGTAATTTTACCTTTTTAAAAACTAAAATAAAATACAATTTTAAACAATCTATTAGAAAAAATTATAATTTAATTTGTTTTTTGGGTTATTTTTGATTTTCATAATGAGCTTAATTTTGTATAACACATTTTTTTTTTTTTTTTAAGCTCATCTTGATTTTTTCTATTACAATAATAATTGAATTATTATTTTACTAACTTCATTCTTAGCTTAAAAAATACTATACTAATTACCAAGGTAAAAAAAGTAGTGCTGTTACTCTGTAGAATATGTGCAAATTAAGTTAACAATAACAGTATAAGAGCAACATCGCAAAAACAAGAATTTTAGGTTGGCTGGTCTTTTGATATTAGAGTTATTGAAGCTTGGTGGGGATGCAGCACGTCTGTCTGCTGGGAGCGGTTGCGTTTACTACTGTGCATCACATTTGTACAGATACAAATTTTATATTTTGAAGTCATTTCAGGTCGAATTTTTTCTTTTTCATAATTTTCTATAACCTTTTAGCAATATAAATTTAAATTTCTAGACAGTTTTGGCGTTGCTAACTCCGTGCCAAACACCATTTTAGTAATTAAAAAAAAAATTATTTTCAGATCATTTTAGTATAACTGAAATTTTAATATGATATAGTTATGCCTATCAAAGATCCTAAAATTAATTTGTCAGATAGAAATTCAGTTGTTTAATAAGAGCCAGACCGATTTATAATAGCGTGCATCCCATTTGAACAGATAAACAATTTATATTTTAAAGTCATTTAAGTTCAATTTTTTTCTTTTTCATAATTTTCGATACCCTTTGTGGAATATAAATTTTAATTGCCAGACAGTTTTATCGTTGCTAAATCCATGCCAGATACTATTTTATAGTGAGATTCCATAAAATGCAAATTTCCATGGGGTTTTTGATCAAAATTCTGTTTTATTAGGTCCTTTCAACACTTGCCACCTGGGAATCTCAGGTGCCACAGGGATTCCCAGGTATTTCTTAGACCAGTTCCATGTTAAAAATTGACAATATTTATGAAACTAGTGAATTTTTGTCTGGCAAATTAGTTTAAGGTTCTTTGATGGAAAGAATATAATATAGGCAAAACTATATTATATTAATTTTTCTTTTAAATCACTAAAATAGTATTTGGCATGGATTTAGCAACGATAAAACTGTCTGGCAATTAAAATTTATATTCATCAAAAAAGGATATAGAAAATTATGAAAAAGTAAAAAATTGAACTTAAATGACTAAAATATAAAATTTGTATCTGTTCAAATGGGATGCACGCTGTTATAAATCGGTCTGGCTCTTATTAAACAACTGGATTTCTATCTGGCAAATTAATTTTAGAATTTTTGGTAAGCATAACTATATCATATTAAAATTTCAGCTATACTAAAATGATCTGAAAATAATTTTTTTTTTAATTACTAAAATGGTGTCTGGCACAGAGTTAGAAATGCCAAAACTGTCTAGAAATTTAAATTTACATTGCTAAAAGGATATAGAAAATTATTAAAAAGAAAAAATTCGATCTAAAATGACTTCAAAATATAAAATTTGTATCTGTACAAATGAGAACCGCCCCCAGCAGCTTGACATGCCGCATCCCCACCAAGCTTCAATAACAAAACTAATATCAAAAGACCAGCTGACCTAAAATTATTTGTCGAAAACGTTGCTAGCTTTACAGATTTAAACATCTTTTTGTATTGAGCTCAATATACACCCTAGTTTAAGCAATAAACTGTTAATGACTAATAGGCTGAAAAGATTATTGATATTTTTTTACTCTTTTTTTAGGAGAACCAGAATTTAAGTATGTTGCTAACATGCATGGAAATGAAGTTGTTGGGAGAGAAATGTTAATTCTTCTTGCACAGTATTTGTGCCAAAATTATGGTTCAAACAAGACGATAACTGAAATTGTCAATTCAACCAGAATTCATTTATTACCGTCAATGAATCCAGATGGATATGAAACTGCTACTGAAGGTATACTATTACATTAATATTGTAAAGAATTTTATTTAATTCTTTACCAATGAGCAACATTAACTTAAAAATTACCACATTGGCTTGAATATAGGTTCTCCCTGAATATAAGTCTACTTATATTTTGAAAATAATTTTCAGAGAAAAGTATGGGAGTGAAAAAATTAAACTACTAATACGAAATCATTTTCCAAATTTAATATACTTTATACTGATTAGTAGTTGAATGAAGATATGCTATGAATTTGTTCATTTCCGTGAGACAATGTTTTTTATTTTCATCATTTTTCTAATGGTGGAATAGCTTAAATCGAAAGAAAAATATCATTATAATGTTCTTATCTTGTTGATCATGAATGGAACTTAAAATTGAATAAGTACATTGAATAAGTTCTGTAACCTGTGTTTTATTATCCCTAATTCACTTTAAACCATCAAGTCGGATATTTTCTTAGTCAATACTACTTACATTTTTTGTTTAAAAAAAAATAATCTTCATTTTTGATCATTTAAATATGAAATTTGTATTAAATTGTGGCAGCTTTCCAAACAAAAAAAAAAGGAAAAAGAGAAAATTTTTCCTATTGTGGCACTCTTCTTCCAAGCCAATGATATATATATATATATATATATATATATATATATATATATATATATATATATATATATATTGTTGTTTTTTCAGGTGATTATGCTTCAGTTATTGGAAGAGGTAATGCTCATAACGAAGATCTAAATAGAAATTTTCCTGATCAGTACAGAAGTTCCCAGGTATTGATAACTTAACATTTATTAAAATAAGTATTTATTTATTGTTCTATGTATTTAAGATTAAGGATATCAGGATGTAGATAGAAAATCTAGAAAAGGTGTTGATTTTTTTTTTTTTATATCTGTGCAAGGTGCCTGTCACATCCTCCAAAAACTGTCACCGAAGCAAGGTGTTGAGGTCTAGTGCGTTGGCCACCCTCCCTCTAAACTCTTTTAACGACATCGAAAACGGTTTCTGAGGAAAATAGAATTTCTTCTTTCAGTCAGTATGATCAGATTTCTATCTACCTGATATCTACCTGTCTTGTGTTAGCCCTTTGGAAGCCACTCTCTGATCTTCCCATGACACCCTTTTTCCCCTTGGTGATTTAAAGTTTGCGAAACAACATTGTGAAACACCCATTATTCCCACTACACTTGATTGAGTAAAACCATGGGATCTCAAACTAACCATTATTTATTTATTTTTTCAATGAAAGATATTGCTTTTTTATTGGTAAAAAACAAACTGATTGAAAACTAACGTAAATTCAAAAGCAAAGCAGAGAATATGAACAAATATGTAAATTCTTATTGGATCATTCTCAACATTGTTGACATCAGTCAATGTGTATCTTTTACAGTTTTTCATTTATAAGCATTTTTTGTTGATTTAATAAATGATACAAATAATAATATAAAAGGAATAATTTTTTTTTTCATAAACACAGGATATCATTTATAACAATGCATCAGTTATAGTGATCAATATTTCTGGATCTATGATTCTCAAAGCCTTAGCAATATATTTTTTATTGGATATAGCAACTATGGTTATAATGACTGATCGGTCGTAATTACCCATTAAACTATAAAGGATCGGCTTTAGCGACACCATTCCTGGAACTCATAAGAGTTATTTTATTTTTTTTGTTATTATTGTTATGTCTTGAAAATGGCGAGACGAACATTAGCTTAGCTAAAGAGTTGAACTTAAGTCACTCTACAATATCTTCAATTTGGAAAAATAGGGCCTTGTGTCTAAATATTATAGAATAAGGAGATTCATTAAAACTTAGGGAACACAGTGATTTTATCCACAAAGAAATCGATGAGCTATTGCTGAAATGGTTTAAAATCCAAGGAAGCCACAATATTCCTCTCTTTGGTTCCATCCTGCACGCTACAGCAAATGATTTCTTGAGACCTATTCCCTGTAGGAATAGGCAATCTTCAGAAGAAGAAATTTCTAGAGATTGGATTCAAAGATTTTGTTCTAGGCACAACATTGGTTTAAAATACCTTGCTGTGAAGCTATGGGAGCACCTTCAGCAACATCTGACGACTGGTTATCCAAGGTTTGGCCTACGAATCAAGAAGTCTACTGTGACAATAATGTCTTTAATGCTGACGAGACAGGTTTTTTTTTATAAACTTACACCTGATCGCACCCTACAAGGATAACTGTTTTAGTCATGACAAACATGAGCTAGTCAGAAAAATGCAAGCTTTTTGTTATTGGAAAGTCTAAAAACCCACGCTACCCCAAAAATATAAAAAACATTACCAGTTGATTATTACAATAACCTGAAAGCTTGGATGACAACTGACCTTTTCAACAAATACCTTTTAGACTGGGAGGAGGAATTAAAAAAAAAAGAAGACACACTTTGCTACTCGTTGATTATTGGCCATCTCATATTGTAAATTTGAAAGATTATAAATTTATAAAGATTTTATTTTTCCCACCAAATACATCAGTTCTTCAGCCAATAATACAGAAGATCAAAACCAGTTTTAGAAAACAGCTTGTAGTCCAGTCAAACTAGGACAGAAAAGGACCAATAAGAGAAAGTTCTGTTATAATCATAAATTTTAGTATACCCCAGTTTTTTGTGTCACTGAATTCGAATCTAAGGTTTGCTGACAAATATTTTGCCCTAAACACAGTTTGTTTTGTTTTTAGCTAAAAACGACAAAATTTTGAACTTTTGTTGTTTTTTCGCCTATATCTTGGAACCTGTTGTTTGTTTTGAGAATTATATTCTATATATCAAATAATCTATACAAAATTAAAGTATAAAAAATACTTCTCTACAATCAATCGTTAAGCCTCTAGAGAGCCCTAAAAAAAGGGCTTAATTCAGAAAAAGTGGACAAAACACGATTTATGCCTCTTTTTGACTGATTTGATTGTGATTGTTTCAAGACCATTTCTGATTCTCTTCCAATCCCACTCTTTTGCAAGTTTCTCCACCCTCATCCATTAATGAACCTGGAGGTACACTCTAAAACTTTGCTGACCATAGCTGCTGAGGGTTGTAGTGCTGCATCCTTGGACGAGCCCCTGATATCTTGCATGATGCGAATCTGAGGTGTTTCAAAGAGGGTGCAGTTCTCCCACTGTATATTTATATAATTACTGTATACATTATACATATAATGAAACCAGGAAATGTTTTTCTGCTTGTGCAATGCTCTTGTAAGTGTGCTTGTTAAAAACACAACTGCAGCAAGGTTTAGGGTATTTGGGAATTGTTTTCACAAACTTCAATTTACCTTGAATGAAAAGGGCTGAAGTTGTAACGCAATCACTTATAGCATGTAAGAACATAAATGCTCTTTAATGGATTGGTTGTTTACTACATACATTGGAGTGTTTATTACTGGAGGAACGTTGTCGCTTCCTGGTTTCATGAAGTAACCATTTTTATCATTGCAGAGGTCTATGGTATTGACCATAAGGTTGAATTCCATTTTTAAAATTTTAAACAAAGAATCGGCCTTGATGGTTGGCATGTATCAAATCATAAGGTTACAATGGCAGTGTCGGGGTTTTCCATGCTAAAGGAAGAGATAAAGAAGATAAATTTTCTAGGCTTGTCTCACAGCCTTATCACCTTAATGTATTATAATGCTTCTTCCGATATACAAAATATGAATGTGCATTTTTTATATTTTATGTATTTTGTAAGTTTAATATCATGTATGGTCAGGACATGATATTAAACATGGTCACGGAACATGATTAGTTTTTATTTAAATCGGACGAAAAGAGCCATAAATCGTGTTTTGCCCATTTTTTGTTTTGACCGTAGATGTAATTTAAAGAAGAAGTTGGTCAAGGGGAAGGGGTGTTGTAAAAAAAAAATAATAAAAAATACAATAATAATAATAATAAAAATAAAATAATCAAAAATAAAATAAAATAAATAACACAATAGATGATAAAAAATAAATTAATAATGAGGAAAAAAAAAGAAATGGAGAAAATTCTATAATCCTATATTTTAGAAAAGAGGTGATGTGCCTTCAAAAACTTAAATACCAATGTTACCGAAGTATCATTGTCATAAATTTGGGGTCAGTCCTATCCTATTTATTGTTGGGGCATAGTGCATTCCTCAAAAATATGTCTAACCGTTAGAACTGAGTTACAATATTGGCATGATGGAGCTGCCAGTTCTCTGATAAGGTGTGAGTGCGTGAGCCCAGTGTAGCCTATTCTTAAGCGGGTCAGGGTTACTTCCTCTCTGCGACTGCTGTGGTAGGATGCAGACTATGGTTTTACCACTTTTTTTATGACTTTTAATTTACTAGGGGGGCTTGCGTCCCACATGGCTTGCCATCTCTCTGATATTTCCATTTTCAGAGTTCTACTGAGTTCTGATAGGGTGAGAACGGCTGATTGATCTGCGAGTTCGTTGCCTACAATTGATGCTATGGCATTGATAACGTGTAAACAGTTAAATAGAACATAATTTATGCAATTTAAATTTATGGGTTGAGTCATGGGTTACAAAAGATGAAGCTGTTGAGTTTTATGATTTGGATCCATCTGTATACATTAAAAAATGGTATGGAGTTATTTTTCTTTTCTTTTTTTTTTTTTTTTTTTTAGATGAAGAATTTTATTCTGGGACTAGGTCCCTTCAGAATAACATAATCGAACAAATAAAAAAGAAACAAAATCTGGCCATAAGATTACAAAATAAAGATCAATTAATATTTTCAATAAAATAATAAGCAAATAATATAAATTCTGGTCTTGAATAATTAATGTTAACCAAAAATTAAAAAGAAAAAGAGAGAAAATGAAAAATACAAAAATAATAGGCCGATTAGCAAAGTGCATTAAAAACTATTATTTACTTCTGATTTATATGTTAATCTTAAATTGCAATTTCGTAATCAGAGAGCATCATTTTGGGAAGAAAGAAGGTGTTGGAAAAGGAGGGATTTGAATGAGGATAGAGAAAAAGCTTGGCGGATATTAGAAGGAAAGGAATTCCAGAGGATAGAGGAGCGGGCAAGAAAGGAGCATTAGAATCTTTTGGTTCTATGGGAAGGGGTATAGAGGTCAGAAAGGTACGATATTTTTTCCTGTGGGTGGCCCGAGAATTTGAATTGCAAGAGGCTGTAGATGTAGGAAGGGTGCTGGGTGGTGATAGTTTGGTATAGGCAAGATCCGAGAAAATAATGTCTACGGTTGGAGGAGAACAGCCACTTTAACTTGCCGTAAAGGTGGGACACATGAGCCCGTCTTGAGGTATCGAAGACAAATCTTTATACTCAGAAGTAGTAGTATTAGTTTTAGAAAAATAGGAAAGATTTAGCATTATTTTAGGTGGTTGTAGAGTCCAAGGTGGATTCTGAATTTCGGGTTTAAATAACGGAATCACTTTAAGTGCTGAAATAGTCCTGAAAATTCTTTCTGCAGGAGGAAGAGTTGGATTTGATTTTTGCCGAAAAGCTACCGAGAATGTTGACTGGAAAATGTATTTGTAAATGGGAACCTCTGTCTGGAGAAGTAATTTGGAGATGTAATTTATAGCCAATTTTTGTCTCCTATATAAAAGGGGAGGTAAACCTGCTTCTGAACATATACTAAGAATGGGACTGGTTCTGAATGCACTGGTTGCAATCCGGATTCCGGAATGATATACTGAATCAAGCTTAGCTGGGGTTCGGAGACGGGCAGATCCATAGATAAAAGACCCATAATCTAATTTGGCACAGACCAAAGCCCGATATAGTTTTAACATGTTGGATCTATCTGAACCCCAATATGTACCACTAAGATAATGTAATATATTTATTTTTTTGGTTAGTGGCTACCCTTAATGATGAGATGTGTGGTTCCCAATTCAATATTTGATCAAACTTAATGCCTAAAAATTTGTGATGATTGGTGTAGGGAATCAATGAATTTCCTAGACGTTTTTCGGTAGGGAATGGAGTGTTTCTCTAACGCCTGAAATTGAGGCATGCGGTTTTTTTTTTAAGAAAATTTTCAGACCTATAGATATGGACCAGTTATTAATTCTGTTGTTGGCTTCTTGTAGTTTATCTTTTATGGT
Source organism: Rhaphigaster nebulosa (assembly GCA_948150685.1). NCBI lineage: Eukaryota > Metazoa > Arthropoda > Insecta > Hemiptera > Pentatomidae > Rhaphigaster > Rhaphigaster nebulosa. The sequence goes on from OX411307.1 coordinate 177,547,566, forward strand.
ATTTATGTTTTCGGACCGAAAAACAATCGCCATGTTATCTGCAAACAGTAATGGTTTGACACCTCTGGGTAAATTGAGCCCCAGATCATTTATGCGAGTGAGAATAGAGTTGGACTAAGTACGCAATCCTGAGGGACATCATTGATCTGTTCATGATCTCGGCATAGTTCACAGCCGCCTCAGACCCTGAAATCGCGATCTGTACATTTGTCCACTAATTGCAACTAATGATAGCTTGCGAAGGATCGCTGTATGGTTTATGGCATCGAATGCCTTCATCATATCAAAGAATACCACGACCGTTTGTTGTCTATTGACAAACTCATATTGAACTTCAGCCTCTAGTGCAACCAAATGATCTACTGTAGATAGTCCTTTGCGAAATTCAGACTGAAAAGGCTGTCTATCATCCACATTAATTTCTTACCAACCATCCGCTCTATGATTTTGCTAAGACAGCTTGTTAGAAAAATAGGGCGATAACTGTTAGGTAACCATTTGTCTTTTCCGTTTTTCAATATTGGAATAATTACTGAATCTCGCCAGGTATTTGGGAATTTCTCAATGGGCCATAGGTGATTGTAATAATCGAGGAGCCAATTTAGAGTGTTGCTTGGAAGATTTTTTTTTCATGCTGTAGTGAATATTATCAAGGCCTTATTATCAGGCGAGGATCCTTTGATGGCATTTAAAACATTTTCGAGTTCCCACATTGTGAATGGAACATTATAGTTTAAAACTGATCATCATTGATGTTTTGTGATTGCATTACTGCAGGGTGAGTGGCGTTGCTATGCCTTCCAGGATTATAAATTTCTGAGAAAAATTAGCAAATTCATTAGAAACGGTTAATGAGTCGTCGGACAATTTTCCATTAGCTAATGTGGTATAATGGGGGTAGGAGTAATTTTTTGTTATTTTGCATACTTTATTCCATACATCAGCAGAAGTTGTAGATGCAGAAATAGAATTTAAATTTTTTTTCCAGGATTCAGTCTTGCCTAGGTTGAACGTTTTTTGTATTCAACAAAATTTTCTGTCGTCATGCATCTTTGAAATTTTTTATAGGCTTTACGGCGATTCTTAAGGACTTTTTTACATGTGTCATTGAACCATGGGACTAGTGGTCTCTTTGGTACCCCTCTAGACATTGGTATTGACGCTTTAGCCGCTTCCCTTCTTTCTTTTTACATTATTTTAATATTAATTTTTGTAATTTGTTCATCTAATCCATGAAATATTTTCTTTGTTAGGTGGAAAAATAATATGAAGATTTAACCCAAATACCAATTAATATTTCAAAGACTCAAACTGTTATTATTTTTTAAATATGGAATATACAACTCTATTGCATTGCCGGGGGCTCTTTGAACATTAATCCTATCCATGTAATTCAACCATTAGGTAAATCATTATAACAAAATATTCCACCAAATCGAAATTATTAAAATTTCATATTCTGTTTATCAAGCTACTATTAATGAAAGCCGATTTGTTTTTCAACATTACTATTTACGTATTAATAGTAACGTATTATTGTATTATTGTTGTATTACGTATTATTGTACTATTTACGTATTACTATTAACTACTTTAAAATAAATATTGTATTAAATCAAAGTCTATTGAAACAACGAATTTCAATTTGACCCAAAATTTAGTTAAAATGCAAAAGGCCAAAGAATCTGCTTTTAAATTTTTTTTTTTTCCAAAATTGGTTCCAAAATCCGGTTTGGGGGCCAAATGTTCGAGCCAAAAGATGACTAATAAGTGGGCTGTAGTTTTTTTTTTGAGGCTGTCTTCTTTCTTCCTACTTCCAACTTCCTTGTTCGGCCTTTGGAGGAAAAACCAGGACTAGGGAAGGATGGACAGGAAAATAGGATAAGCATGAACCTTCTGTAGAAGCCACAAGCATAACATCCACTCCCGATCGAAGACAAAAACCCAAAGAAGGAACGATCTCTATCTTTTCTGACCTGCTCACACGAGTTCTCAACAAAAGACAAAAGGTTTAAAACCCTATCTCTTAATGCCTAGTTAAATTTCCCCCCATTAGAGCTCAGCATCTTCCACAGGATCCCAAAGCAAAATATTTCTGCGCTAACAATATATATATATATATATATATATATATATATATATATATATATATATATGTGTGTGTTTGTATATTGTGTATATATGTATTGTACAATAATGGGGGCCCGATACATACTATATGGCCAGGAGCCCTTTTCTTGTATGTCAAAATTTAATTCGTTAAAAATATTTGTGTTTTAAATAAATTAGGCCATCTCAAAATAACAGAATATATTTTGCACCAAATTTTATCCTTGAAAAGGTAAGAGGTATTGATGTTACTAGATGTTATTGGGATCAGTTGCTTAATTTAATTAGTTACTATATCTATTGACAATGAAAGGGGGAGGGGGGTAGGTCTCATATTGTGCTTGAACATTAGCTTATCTATTTGAAGTAGCACCTCAACCTTCTTTAACCTTTTAGCCTGTACTGTGCCGCCTCCGCCCAGGATAATAGGATGCTCAGCCTTTGATAAGGAAAACTATGTCTTCTTTCTGATACTGGCCAGAGCTACTTGTTGTCAGGGCCCAATGCATACATCTCCGCGCTGGTAGCTAGCTAATGACCGAAGAGTTGAGGCGTCTGGGACTGATAAGCAGGTTAAGGTGGGGCTAATCCCTGCCCTGAGCACTAGAGGGCGTCTTTGACGTTGTGCAGCCGCTGTTGCTATGGGGAATATATGAAAGTGAGACCTGGAGCACCTAAAAAGTGCATAACAAAAAAAAGTGGAAAAATAGAGCCAGTCCATGAAATTTGAGGATGTGTGAATTCAACATATAAATTTTTTTCTTTCTTTGTACCATTCTTAATTTTCATCAACATTTTGTATATTTTATTTTTTCTTATTTATTAATTTTTGTGTTATTTATTTTCTATCATTTTGTATATTTTTCTATTATGTATGTTGTAGCCCAAAAGATGGACCTCATAGTTTAAAAAAATGAAAATATTTTTTACTGAGACCTTGTGACATTGACTGAGATCCAGATTAATTTATAATTCTTGTATATCAACACAGTCTACTACCCTTCACTTCTGATATAGATTAATACTTTTGGAAAAATATATGCTAATTTGTGTGGTTCATGGGTATTTGAGGTAATCATTATGACTATTTGAGGTTAAGACACAGGAGAGGGTTTTGCTATGGGGTGTTGGATGTTTGGCATCTTCATTGTTGGTTCTTAGTGTTGAAGCACCAACCTCTTCCTGATTATGATGATATTTTTCAAAAACATTTGTCTTTAATGACTGGCCTCTTACTTGATAAATAACTTAATAAACTGATCTTAAATAATGTTTTGAGAATCAAAAAATTTCTTGAAACAAATTCTTTATTTGGTTTAAATAAATTTAAATTTAATTTAAGTGTTTAATTTTTCTAAGGATGACATTAAATTGGAACCAGAAACAGAAGCTATTATTCAATGGTTACAAAGTTATCCATTTGTTCTTTCTGCAAACCTCCATGGTGGAGCACTGGTTGCAAACTATCCCTATGATGAGAATAATTTCAACCAGATAGCAGGATCCCCAAATTTATCACCGGATCAAGATGTATTTTTGCTACTTGCTAAAACATACTCTCATGTAAGTTTTTTCTTGGTTTGAAATCTATGAATACTAATATCTGCATGAATTGTTTTAGCTGAATAGTTCTATTATTATTATTTATTTTATTGTATTATTATACTGTCACAAATGGATTTATTGCTCTTATGGCTAAATGTTTTAAGCTTAGGTTAAATAAACCAAAAGTAGGTTAAGATTGATTTTTTTTTTTCTCTGTAGGATCTTTACCATTATCTAGGCTCTACCCAACATTAAATTTTGTAGCCAACTACATGAAATTTTAAGGCATAGGCTATGCACATGGTGTCCCGTGTTATATTTTTGTAGATTTAAATTTAATAAGTTATTCTCCCCCCTCTCCGTCATAGTTTGTAGTTGTAATTTTATTTATTAAAAAAGTAATTTCTTTCTAAAATGACTTAATTTTGTATAAAATTAGTTTTATTAATGTAATAAAGTATTTCCAGTTAAACTTTTCCATATACCAAAATCACATGTTTTCATCACCAGTTTGTCTGCAATAGCTGAGCATGACTATTGATATTACTTATGACTTATTATCATAAAGGCTCTCCCAGACAGATGCGATACTGAACTCGGAGCGATTCGGGGCTATATGTAATTTGATGGCCATATTTGAATGTATTTACTCACAGAAAGGATGCCTAGGGGTGCGGTAATATTCCATCGGTAATTTGGGATAGACCACCGAATTATCGTAACACGGCTCAGGAGGTTTTATTATATTTGATGTCTGATTATGTTTCATCTGAAACATGATTCTGCACAAAGAAACTGAAATGGAGATACACTGTATATGTCGTATTTTAAACACTTAAATTTACTTTGCTAAAAGCCATTACACAAACTGCGTTTTTAAATTATTTACCATACCCGACATTATTTGTGAGCCATTAATTAGTGAATGATCTTTCACAAAACTTTTTTTTTATTGACATGATCCCATTGAGATACCATTATTTTCTTAGCATTAAACCATTATATTTTTTAAAAACCAAAAAGGTTTTTTAAACTCAAAATAAAAATTTTGAATTTTTTAAAACTATGTCTATTTACTGTGTTTGATTTAAAATGTATGCACATACATTTTACATAATAACAATGCACATACAAAATGTAAACAAAATATTTTTATAATTTTGGGGAATTTTTAAAAAATTTTATGATAGGTTTCGTAATATCAAGATACATATCAAATTAAAGTCCATGTTATAAGGATGTGACATCCGTAATCATGTAAACTAATCATTTTTGTTACTGCAAATTTGTAAATAAAAGGTTTATCATTTAAAAAAACAACAAATAAATAAATAAATTTAATTTTGAAATGAATGACACTATGATGAGCTTTCTAGGGCAAATAGTTCTGGAGCTATAAGCAGTCGGGACTCAGTAGCGTCCTGAGTTCAGTATTGTATCTGACTGGGGGAGCCTTCAGGTCTGCAAGAGACCGTAAAATTGCTAATAGTCTTTCTCAATGGATGGACCATTTAAGTTGAGCTCATGGTTTAATAGTGGCATGCTCCCAACAAAAGTAATGCTCAATACTCCCAGTTCAAAGCCACATGAAGTCAAGACCATTTTTTATTATTCTTTTGTAGAATAATTAGAATAATTTCTATTCAATATAATTTTGATTATAATTTGTAATATTAAATTATATTAATTAATATAGATTATTGTTATTAATTATAAATTATATTAATTTCTAATATAATTTCCATTTAATTAGAATAATTTCTATATTAGTAATTCTATGCTTAGTCGAGTGTATTTAGGTTTATACCTCGTAAACCATTTACAATGAATGAATTAAATTTTTTTTTTTATTGATTTTCTTACATTAAGAAGTAAAAGGTTTCCCCATTAAATGTTCCTTTTTTTTTCTTTTTTTTGAGATGATGACTCGAGCTATTATATCGTATCTGCCATGAGACTTTGGCCATCTTTTAAGAAATCTCAAATTTCAGACCATTTTGGGTTACATGTAAAGGTGGATTAACAAATCTGGATGGTCATAGTGACAAACGTATGTCATGGCATCTTGAGTTCTCTCATGCATGTAACAGTGCCCAAAAGTAAAACAGGATGGCAACACAAACATATTTCCAATATCAGAAACGTTACCATCTATCCCCCTTACACATGACATCTTTATTCAGTGTGAAAATGAATGAAATTGATGAAAGATTGGTGAAAAAGTACAAAATTTGGTCTAGACATAAAAAAAACAGCTCTATCTAAGATATGATTGAGGGAGATATGATGAAAATTGATAGGACCAAAATTGCAGATCTCACAAAATCAGTAGCTGTTGGTGCAATCTATTTGTTGATAGGTATTGCTGTTTATCAATATCAAACCTTCAATTATTGGTCTTGCGAAGTTTTAAATTGCGTCCACCATTTTGATTTTTTCTGGGGTTAAACATTAAAAATTTTACTTTTTGGAATTTTCTCATCAGTTGCAGACTAAAAGCTACAAGTTTGTCAATTTTCAAATTTTTAGCTCATCTATTGAGTAGTTTAGAATTTGTACAGATGAGTGATTGATAGGGACAATCTGACTCCCTGCCTGTTAGCCATACAAGGGGGTCTAGTATTTCGATTCTAAATATGTATAAGGTACTCTCTAAATACAAAATTTGATGTTCTATAAGTTTTTTTTCGAAAGATTATTAATTTAGAATAGTTGTTTCCATGGTAAAGGTGTTTAAAAGTCACTATATTGAATTTTTTGGCAAAGTTGGTAGAAATAGTTGTTTATCGACTGCAGGTTCCAACCATTTTCCTGAACCAAATTCATAATGTTAGATACTCATCTGAAGTAGAATTTAATGTAATTGGATTTCCTTGTGAATGCATACATATGTGTAAATCGCCAGGCATTTATTGCTCTTGGGTCAATTCATCTACCTTAACCGAACAGAGCCTTTTAAATTATTAACTGAAAAAAATCCGCTCTGTCCGCCTTTAATTTTTCTGAGTTGTTAGTACTTTTAGTTTGTGTACCATTATTGTTATATATTGGCACAATACCTTATTTTGTGTAAAATTGTATACCACTATATAGCTCATCAGCATAATTACTGTAATTCGTATTCAAATCTCCATTTATTTTGATATTTGGGTTCTTTTATGCTTTCAAACTGGCTAAAGACTAAGATAAATATATTTTCATTATGTTTATTTACTTGCAATCTTATTTTCAGCTGTAATTATTGTTACTATTGTTACTAATATTGTTACTAATTTGATTATGAAGTTGTTAGTGATAGTTCATTTGTTCATTGAATAAATTTTATATTTATTATTTTTTCATTCATAGGCTCATCCAAGAATGCATCTGCTTGAGAAGCATTGCCCTGACAGTAATGAAACGTTTGTAGATGGTATTACTAATGGAGCAGCTTGGTATAGTGTTCCTGGTGGAATGCAAGACTATAATTATATATTTGCTTCATGTATGGAAATCACAATTGAAATGGGCTGTTTTAAGTATCCCCCTAAAGATAAATTACCAAAATATTGGTTAGAAAACAAAGAACCTCTACTTGCATTCATGCAGCAGGTATATATGGTTTATGGATAATTGTTTACTTTTTAAAATTATATTTATGATTGTTGTTTTAAATTACTGTTAGTCGTATTGAGTTGGTGGTTAAAAATAACATTGTTTTGTTTACTATAGAAAATTTACAACTTATCAGAGCAAATTAAAAATAAAGCTTTTAATGAAAGTATGTGATGAATTAGATATGATAGAGATATAAGGAAGTTAGATAGTGGTAAGGTTATATTGAGATAAACATCATTTGAAATGCCTTATTCTCGACGAATCATCGCCCACTAGAGATGCTCCAGGTTCACGTTCTTGACATATAAAGAGACTAGTATTTACTCTTGAAGTCGGGTCATTTTGGTAAACGATGGCTACCGTATCTTAGCCTTCTCGCCATTCATGTCATGAGATATTGACTGACCAGTTTATGTTAGAAATTATCTCTTGGTCCTTCTCCTTGCATTAGGATTCTGATCCCAAATTGCTCCAGTTATTGTGTGGAGGACTTTCCTTTCTAATCCCTTGATTCCGCTTTCATGGGTGCCACTCAGGTATGCTTTTTCTTGTTATTATTTTTTCTCCTTCCTCTCCATCCTGTTAATTGTTTCTCTATCCTTATTTTTTTATTTTTCTTCCCCACATACAATAATTACTTATGATTATATTACTCTATTTCTAAGCTTATATAACTTTATATCATACAACTTTATTTTAATTTTTTTTTACATACATTTTTCCATGTATTTCATTAAATCTTACATAGAAATAGTAATCATTTACATTACTTATATTATTATGAATACGCTAGATTTCAGGGAACTTGTAAGTTTCAAACTTCTTTACTTTTTTTATTGCTTAAGTTTTACCTTTTGGACAGAACATTTCACATCTACAAAGATAATCTACAACGAATTTTGATCAACAATTACTGTAAAATAAACAAATCTTAATAAATATTATATAATAAATAAATTTTCTCTGTTGTCATCAACTACTATTTAAAAGTTACATATCACTTATCTTAACGAAATTGCCTGCAAATAATTACACTGATCCAAGAATTCATGGTTAATTAAACTGCAAAAACCAGATAAAGGACTGAGACCAATGTTTAATGATATCAATGGGCCAACGGGCAATTTATCAATTTTTCTTTAGCCAATGTTGAACTGTTTAAACACACTACATAATTTTGATGTTGCAAATGCTATAGAGGTAAAAGAAAAATTAAAAAAGTCGTTAGTTTCGACGTTAAAGATTTTTCCACCAATGTCCCAATTGATGAATGCATAAAAATTATTGATGATAATTGGAATTTGATTAAAGATAATATAAAAATAAAAAAACAAAATAACCAAAATAAAGGCAGGCTGCTTTATTTTTATATATTGGAGTGTTCACCTTAATCAACAAACATATACAAAATAACTTTTATAGAGGGCATAAAATTATGAACTGGTAATAATAATTTTAAATTTAACAATGATTACTACAACACAGTTGAATGGATTAACAATGGGGGGGGGGGCAGGTTGTCAGTGATCTTAAGTGGTTGTTATATGAATAAATTATTAAATGAACAAATTAACAAATTGTCTGAAAAATCGATAATGATCACAAAATATGTAGATGATTTATTGATAATTACGAAGAACAATCACGATAAAGAACTGATAGAATTATTACTATTACTATTACTAAATTATTACTTTTTTTTATGTACATCTGTCTCTTATACATACACGTATATGTATTTGATTCATTACTCTGTACCTTGCAATTTTTTAAGTGTAGTTTGTTATATCTATCATATGATTTTGTTATTTTTTTATATTGTTATAAAAAATAAACTAATGTTATATATTTTTATATTCTTTTGTATCTTCATTTTCTTTCTTTTATTTTTTTCCCCATTTTTTTATGTTTCTTACTTTCTCTATTTTGTTGCATAAACAATCTATCAAATTATTGCTTAATTGATTTAATTTAGTTGTGTATTTATTATTTCACATATATCTGTCAACTGATTTATTACATAAAAAAAAATCATATCATGATTATTATTATGGTAAGTATGAATTATTTTATGCCATTTGATGATCTGTTTGTTTATAAGTTCAGAGTAATTTTTATGTTAATTATTTTTTTAGGTTCATAGAGGAGCTGAAGGTTTTGTAAGGAGTACCTCGGGAAATCCAATATATAATGCTACAATAGAAGTTGAAGGAATTGCCAAAACTATGAAAACAGCTAAAGATGGTGACTTTTGGAGGATTCTTACTCCAGGAAATTATACTATAACTGCGTCTGCTCCCGGGTAATTTCATTATGTAGTGTCCAATTAATTAACATGCTTAATAGATTAGTTATATAGAGATAATGGCAACTACAGTATAACTCCAGTTATTTGAATTACAATTAACTGAATCGATTTTTGGAGAAAAATGAAAAATATTAAATTCAGAAAATAATAGGGCTTGATCATTGACCTTTCCCCCATGTAGTCGGCTATTTTTGGTGTCTCATCCCCTTTTTCCCTTTCGTTACTGAATTTCAAATTGAGACATAGTACTCAGGAATTAAATTTTGCCGAGGAAAAACTTTCATCCTAGGCAAATCCCTCAATGATCTGTTAACAGAGTCCAAACTACTGGTAATATATTTACTCATCTGTTTCCCTCAACTGCATCAGATTGTCTTTACTGTCGACATCAGGAAAATGTATTATTGTATGTCGTGTGCAAAGAGATTATCAATGAATCATCTAGCATTTCTCTGAGCAAGACACTATCCCATAGGTGGGGAACCTTTTTACTATTGGATGCAGCATTTAAATCAGGCAGTAAGAAAGGAAGCCGCAATATTTTTTTGTATTAGACTGTTGGTATTTATATTTGCTTAAAGACACACACAAATATATACACACACATATATATATATATATATATATATATATATATATATATATATATATATATATATATATATATATATATATATATATTTTTGATTTTCTCAGTAGGCACATTTTTGAAATTTTATCGACTTTTCATCTGCCTTTCCTCTTATATTTCATAAATGGGTGAATGCATTTTCGCTGTTCAAATATTTTTCCAACTATTTATGGATAGACTAAAACAAAATTGAGTGTGAAAATTTTCCGACTTTTCGTTCACTTTTCCTCTTATATCTCGTGAACGGTTTAATGGATTTTCACAGTTCAAACGATTTTTCAGCTATTCAAAGGTAGGCTAAAAGGATAACGTGCTAATAATTTTTCTGAAGTTTCTTTCACTTTTCCTCTTATATCTAGCAAACGGGTGAATGAATTTTCATGGTTCAAACGATTTAGAAGTCAGGAAAAAATAAAACAAATGTGAAATACTTTCCGACTTTTCTTTTGCTTTTCCTCTTATATTTCGAGAACTGACTTCAAACGATTTCCTAACTTTTTAGAGGTAGGAAAATTCGGACAAATTTTCACACTCATCTTCCTTTTAGACTACTTTTAAACAGTCAGGAAATTGTTTGAACCTTGAAAGTCCATTCAACTGAAAATTAAATATATAAGGAAAAACGAAAGAAAAGTCTTAAAATTTGTCACACTCGTTTTCCTTTTAGTCTACTTTTAAGCCATTCAGAAAACCTTTTGAACCGTGAAAATACACTCACCCGTACATGAATTATAAGAGGAAAAGTTAAAGAAAAGTAGGAAAATTTTTCACACTGATTTTCCTTTTAGCCTAGTCGAAACATCCTCTGAATCGCGAAAATCCATCCATCCGTTCACTAGATATAATAGAAAACTCAGAATTTTTTTTTAAAGCTGTAATGAATTGTCCTGATTTCAGGACAATTTGCAAGCAAATAGGTTCTCAGATGTTTAGGTACTTAGAAGTTAGGGTTTAAGTATTTAAAATTCATTATTTAATTTCTTAAAATTTATTAAATTGCTTAATGATTTTTAGATGTTGTCGATCGTTATTATCGTCATTTGAAAAAATAATTATAGTGTTTATTACATTGTTAAAACAAAATATTGTTTATTTATTGTTTAAAAATTTAGCAAGTTCCAAGTGTCATGGCCACAACTGCAGTTCAATAGTAACTCAGTTCTGATCCTGCAAATGCGAGAAAAATAATTAGATAAATAATAATAAAATAAATTTTTCCCTAAAAATCTTGGTGATAAGAAAATTGTTTGTTCAATTCCTTTATTTGATTTTGCTTTGTGGTCAAATTATCATCTTGAATTTGTACATTTTACAAACACATGTAATAAAAACTGACACTGGAATGAACAAATGTAATTATAGCAAACTGCATTGATAGAGATCTGAGATTAGGGTGAAGTGTAATGTAGTCTAACTCAGACTAGCTTCACAATGGGTATATCATTGGAAAGCTGATGAAATGAAGCAAATTTTTTGAATTCCCTAAGGTCGTAGCTGGAAGATTCATTCCGTGAGATTCAACCGGGTATTCCTGAAAATTATTTGTTTTTACTTGTTTACTTTGCTTTGGCTGCTATGATCGCCTGACAAGGCTATATTTTTCTACAAATCGGTTGCTATCTTACAGGAAATTCGTCTTAGATTCCAAAAATGGTGACAAAAGTTGATAAATGTTCAGTTATAGTAGAGAAATTTGGAAATTTATTGGAAAACGTGGTTTTCTTGGAAACCGTCTAAAAAATCATATTTCGTAAACAGATTGAGATAAGACGGTGCATTTGATGGCACTGAACTATATTTTTAATTACTATAAACTATCTCTCCCTTAATTACTAACATTTCCTCCTGGGGCACCCTGTGTATTCGTCAATTTATATGTATAGAATGCTCACAAATTTATTAAAGTATCACATTTAATTAATAGTAATATGAAGATAAACATGACTTATTTATTAGAGCATATGTTTAATGTTCCATATTGCTTGAATTGGAAGATTATATTGATTTGAATTTTTTTTTTTACTGTAAATAGTTTTTTTGAAATTGAGGATTACCCCCATTGATTTCTGAGCCTCACAAACTCTTATTCTACAAGTTTAAGCAAAACCCTTTTGCAGATTTCAAGATACATTTTGTTGACAGAAATTTCTCATATTAGAATATAGAATAATACTATATTAATACTTTTTTTTTTGGTACTGATATTAGGGGGAGGGGTGGCAAGTCTATTGATCTTCTTTTCCATCCCCTAACTAGAGGTTGCCACCCTGTCCTTACCAGAGTGTCAAGATACATTTTGCAGACAACATAAATATTAGCTGGTTCAGGTGAGAATTGAAACCTCACAGGGACCCTCGTTACAATGCTTGCCTATCCAACGCTAGAGCGTTTGGACATCATGGCCTTTATCCTTATGATAATTGGCTAAAAATGTATTCATTTTTAAATTAATGACAAAATTATTTTGACTTTTAATTATTTCTATGGTGAAATTATTGATATTTGCTATTACTATTCAAGTGTAGTTTATAGTATACACTTGCTCAATTGTTAAATCTCTTAATTTTTTTTTTTTAACTTATGTATTCTCAGAATAAAGAATTTCATTATTTTAGCCATACAAGTTTGCAATCATATGAGTGAGTAAAATGATTGCATGGTTTATCAGAAAAATATTTGTACTTTTGCTTGTTTCTTAATCTTTGTATTGTAGTTTGATATTATCATTTTTAACTTATAAGTTATTTATTCAATTATAAATTATTGTTTAACTTTAATAATACTTTCATAATTATATTCTCAAGTTGTGTTTTATTTAATTTATTTCATTATCAGGTATGTTAGTGAAACTAGAAGATCTATTATTGTCCCCGACGATGTGGTTGGTGTGTCAGTGAATTTTACTTTACTTCGCGATGATCCTGGAGCATGGTCTGTTGAATACGATTTTAGTCAAGCTTTAAATATACAGCCAATGGACAATTATCTAACTGATCAAGAAATTAATAAAGAACTAATGTCATTAGATAGAAATGCACCTGACCTGGTTCAATTTTTTGACAATTCTTTAGCTTTTTTAAAAATGTCAGAACATGTAAGTGCTGTTATATTATAAATATATTGATGATTGAAGTAGTTTCTATGGAATATGGTGATGTGACAAATTATTGATTCACTCACTTGAATTGATTGTTTTATGTTTCATTGATTGAAGTTTTTAAATCAGTTATAATTGTCAAATAAAATCACACAGACACAGATAATGTGTCGGTGCATGCGGATATATATTCAGAATATAAGAATCAGGATTCTTAAGGGGCTGAAGTAAATGTAATAAAACAAAACTTTACCAAAACATATCTGTTAACTAACCAAAACAATTGGGAAATTAAATATAAAATGAAACTGTTCCTGAAAAAAAAAAAATAAATAAATAAACACTGACAAATTAATATGAACAATGCTTATATGAACGGTGAAATTATTTTCTTCATAGGTTCATTTCATATTTAATTTTACTATTATTTCAGTTAATTAACAGATATTTTTTTGGTAAAGTTTTGTTTTATTTCATAAAGAAGCTTTTTATTATGTATTTTAGTGTTATTTTAATAGAATAGAATAGAAGAGTAATTTTATTCTGGGACTAGGTCCCTTAACAATAACACAATCGAACAAATAAATTAAAAACAATATCTGACCATAAGATATATAGCATTTCCACGTCAATTGTAACCTTTTCCAAATCAATTGTAACCTTTTCCAAATCAATTGTCAACTTTTCCATTTCAATTGTAACTTTTTCCATTTCAAATGTAACCTTTTCCATTTCAGTTGTAACCCTTTCCAAATCAATTGTCACCTTTTCCAATTCAATTGTAACCTTTTCCATTTCAAATGTAACTTTTTCCATTTCAATTGTAACCCAACCTTACATGAATTAATTCAAAATTATTAATTTTATTATTGAAAAATAATTATTTTAATTACAATAATGACTTTTGAAGTCATTTCGGCATATTCTTTCGACATTTTTTTCGTTTATTAGATAATTGATATTAAGTGCTAATTTCAAATAGCTTAAATTTGTGAAATAAAATTGTAGTTTATTTATTTTTAAATATTTATTATTTTTTATTTATTTAGTGGGGGGAGGGTGGATTTCATCGATTTATTGATTGTTCATTAGATTTTCGAAATTGTTAATGCCAAATTTACTACCGAATTTTGTTCGGCCACGAGTATTTCTACTTAATTATTAGTTTTCAAAATTCTTCGGTATAGGTATCGTTTATTAGTAGGTTTCCGAATTCACTATCGGATTTCCGATCGCGCATGCGCATTTCGCTTTTCACAATTCCCATTAACAAAATCGAATCAGAATCCTCGAAAACTTAATAATCGATATTCGCATAAAAGAAATGGTAACTTTAATAGTAATTCGAAATGTGCATGCTCAATAAAAAATTCAATTCAAATAACGGAATCACAAACTTCGCAAACCTTACTAACGATTCCTATATCATAGAAAACTCTTAACAGTAACGCAAATGCAAAATGTGTATACGCAACCCAAAATCCGACTAAAAAAATGAAATCAGAACCCTCGATAACTTAATATACGATCCCTTTATCATAGAAATCTTCAATACCAATGGAAAAGTGAAATGCGCATGCGCGATCCTAAATCCAATTCAAGAAATGGAATCAGAACCCCCTATAACCTAATAAACGATTCCTTTATCATAGAAATCTTCAATAGCAACGGAAAAACGAAATGCGCATGCACGATCGGAAATCTGATAATGAATTCGGAAACCTACTAAACGATACCTATACCGAAGAATTTTGAAAACTAATAATTAAGGAGAAATACTCATGGCCGAACAAAATTCGGTTGTAAATTTGACATTAGCAACTTCGAAAACCTAATGAACGATCACCAAATCGATGAAATCCACCCTCCCCCCACTAAATAAATAAAAAATAATAAATATTTAAAAATAAATAAACTACAATTTTATTTCACAAATTTAAACTAATTGAAATTAGCACTTAATATCAATTATCTAATAAACGAAAAAAAATTCGAAAGAATATGCCGAAATGACTTCAAAAGTCATTATTGTAATTAAAATAATTATTTTGCAATAATAAAATAAATAATATTGAATTAATTCATGTCCGGTTAGGTTACAATTGAAATGGAAAAAGTTACATTTGAAATGGAAAAGGTTACAATTGAATTGGAAAAGGTGACAATTGATTTGGAAAGGGTTACAATTGAAATGGAAAAGGTTACATTTGAAATGGAAAAAGGTACAATTGAAATGGAAAAGGTGACAATTGATTTGGAAAAGGTTGCAATTGACGTGGAAATGCTATAAAACAAAGGTCAACTAATATTTACACTATTTTCAATAAAATAATAAGCAAACAATATAAATTCTTGTCTTGAAAGGAACAATTAATGTTAGCCAAAAATAAAAAAAAGTAAGAAAAGAAAAAGAGAGAAAATGAAAAATACAAAACTAATGGGCTGATTAGCAAAGTTGAAGCTAGTGCATTAAAAACTATTATTTACTTCTGATCTAGATGTTAATCTTAAATTGCAATTTCGTAATTAGAGAGCGTCATTTTGGAAAGAAAGAAGGTGTTGGAAAAGGAGGGATTTGATGAATGTGGATAGAGAAGAAGTATGGTGGTTATCAGAAGGAAAGGAATTCCAGAGGATAGAGGAGCGGGCGAGAAAGGAACGTTTGAATGTTTTAATGATAATAATACCTAAGTTTTTAATTGAGGAGCTGAAAGTGATGGGGTGATCATTTAGGATTAAAGTACGGAAGGTTACATTGGATCTAAGGAGGGAATTGGAACATATGACAATGGCTTGAGTTTTCATAGCGTTTAATCTTAATCTATTCAGGTTTGCCCAAATACTGATTCTATCTAGGTCTTCCTGAATACTGTTAAACACTACTCATAGCTCAGAAGGAGAAAAGGATAAATAAATTTGGAAGTCGTCGGCGTATAGGTGGTGGGAACAGTGGTGAATTAGGAAGAATTAGGAAGATTATTGATATAGGAATTGAAAAGGAGTGGGGAAATACTCGAGCCCTGGGCTACTCCTGAGGACAGGATAAGGAAGGAAGATAGGGTTTGATTAGGAATGGTGACTGCTTGAGTCCGATCGGAAAGAAATTATTGAAACCACTGAATGGAGCTGTTGGAAAAGGATAGTGATTTTAATTTGGCAAAAAGGATAGAGTGGTCCAGGGAATCAAAAGCTTTAGAGAAGTTAAGAAGTATTAATACAGTTAATTTTTGTTCGTCCATAGCGGTGTGTATGTCACTGATGATTTTGACTAGAGCGGATTGTGTGGAGAAACTGGGACGGAAACCAGATTGGAGAGGATCGAGAAGTTTGGACTTTTTAAGGAAATTTGATATTTGTGACTGGACTATTCTTTCTAGGGGTTTGGAAAGGTTAGAGAGAACGGAAATTGGGCGATAGTCTTTAGGAGAAATAGGGTTGGGGGTTTTGTTAGTAGGATGGACTAAGGCTTTTTTCCACGAGGTAGGAAATACTGAATTTTGGAGGGAGAAATTATAAATGAAAAGAAGAACTGGTAGGATTTCAGGGAGACATGATTTTAACAATTTAACGGGTATTCCATCAGGCCCTGTGGAGTTAGTGTGAGATTTCATTACGGAGGAAATAAAGTCGGTAGGGGAGATGTTGGAAAAATAAAAATTATCGGAGTTGGATGATGGTACTAAGAAAAAGCAGGAAGAAGGGGTTGGAGGAGGCTGATAAAAAGTATGAATTTACTTCATCGGGAGAAACTGGGAAGACTAACGAGGAAGAAGGATTACAAAGCGAAAATTTGCGAAGGAGTTGCCATTTTGATTTAGAATCAGGAGCAGAGGAAAGGGCTTCATGATAGTAGTTGGATTTCGCTCTCCTAACAGTTGCCTGTGTCAAATTGCGGAGTACCCTAAACGCTTGGTAGTCATCTGCTAGCCTTGTGCGTCTACGAGCTGCCTTACGTCTCCTTTGCATTAAGGTTGGAATATCGAATATCGATATATCGGATTTGAAAAACCGATATTTTCTATCGATATCTTAATATCGATGATATCGATATTTTACAACAATATATCAATGATACCGACATTTTAAAATATATTACAGCAGATAATTCATATTCCGGTAATTCGTATATTCCAATAATTCTCTGGCCCTTTAATTTGTATGCAATCCGGTCCCCTCGATAATACGTATTTATTTTTGCCTTCCAAGGAATGTAAACGTCTTATAATTTGAATTTCCAAATAAAAAATATGGTTAACTCTTAATCTTTTTAAGAGTAGAGGAGAGTGAGTGAGAGGTGAATCGTTTCTCTGAATTTCGATCGGTTTACACTTTTATTTTCTATTCATCTCTCTTTAAAAAAAAATTGTGAAAAACCTGTAACCAAATTGTTAGCCGCCAATATGGATTGATCAAAAAAATTAAGTTCGCTCATGACTGGCAAGTCCGCGTAACCAGCATGTTTAAAAATTTTCAACTGTTTATTGATAATTTTACGGCCCACAACAGTACCCCATCTCTCAGCGATGTTATTGTTCTTTTTTTGCCTCCCAACACAACCTCTGAACTGCAGTAGGGTATTATTGCTTATTGTTATATTTACTGGTAAAACTCCATAATCGTAACCCTAGCATGGTGAAGTTCTAGATTTTTGCCCATAAATAAATTAAATAAATATTTAATAATAAATCAACTTCCGCGATTTGTGTTATAGAATTTTTTGTCTATAATTCAGCATGGTTATATTTATTTTGGGTTATCTTTTTTTAATTCGGTCAGTATTTGTGAAAAAACTTTCATTGGAGGGAGGGGAGGTTGTTTATCTCTTGAGCGAGTGGAAGTCGACAGCTGTAATCTAATTAAAACAGTAATCATTTAAATTACGGTAAGGCCCCAACCTCAACTGATAAGGATCGGTTGGTTTGAGTATTTGTTGTCGGCATTCGCAGTTCGAAGTGCATTCAGATCTTAAAAATCTAGACATCCGTCATATTGTTGTCATGATTCTGGAGTTTTACCTATAAATATAAGAATAATCAACATTTAATTACTAAACAATTAGTATATAGGATGTATATATAAACAATATTTATTAATCCTATGTAAAGACAAATAGATAATAATATAAATGGTGATTGTACTATATATATGTAGATGTAGATAAAATGAACTACTTGCTTTTAAATGAATGTTATGAGAATGCACAATATATTCGGAAGCGTTATAAGATAAATACAATTTTTAGAAGTTTAAAGGTTATTGAAAAAATTTGTTATTGAAAAAAACATAGAAGAATATAATATATGAAATATGGCTAAAAATCTACAAGATAAAAATGGCTTATAACATCTTTTTTTCTAAAGTATAATTTTGTTCTATCTTTTTAATTCAAAACGATTCATGGCTAATAAAAATATTGTTTTATATATATAATAATTATTTTATTTCATGACCTTCTTCGCAGTTTAATATTATACTCATTTGATGCTCTTGCCTTTGCTTTTTCATCCATTTCCTTTCGATATATCGATATTTTTCTAGCGATTATCAGTGGATATCGATATTCAGTTTTGTGATATTGCAAAATATCAAATATCGATATTTTCCTTTTGATGTTCCAACCCTACTTTGCATATCTTTAATTTTTTGACACATCCAAGAAGCAGATGGCGACGGAAAGTATACGTTTTGGGTGGGGCATGGGTATCAAGAATATGGATAAGATTAGAGGTAAAGATGTCAACCATGGAATCAATGGGAGAACAGGAATAGATTTCACTCCAATTCATCAATATCAGGTAAAATATTTTCATAGGTGAGGGCTTCTAGGTTACGGAAAGTTATTGTTTTAGGGAGGATCGCTAGAGTTTGGATATTGTAGGATATTTGGATTAAGTCATGAGAGGACAGAAACGGAACAGGTAGTTGAGAAGCGGAAAGAAGATTACGTGCTGAATCGATGACATGCTGGTCTAACCAGGTATCGGATCGGCAAGTGTGATGCATAGAAGAAAATGGGACGATGAAGATATGGAGGCAGAAGAATAGATTTTTGAGGTAGAGTTTGTTGTTGTAATCAGAAAGGAGATTAGTATTAAGATCGCCAGAGATTATTATATTGTTGTAGAGTGGAACATAATTGTAGAGGATTGATTCAAAGGATGAGTCAAAAGGAACCAAAGGAGAGTGATACACCACAGCATATAGGAGAGTATGTGCATTGGAGGAAATTTCAATGACAAGGAATTCATTATGAGGATGATCGGATGGGGATGAGATAGCTAGGATTTGGGATTTCAGGCTATTATGAACATAAAGGTCGACTCCTCCATCAGTCCGGCCCATCCGGACAAATGACTCGAAACAAAGTAAATTTAATAAATTTTACTCTCAAAACATCTATTTGTTGGGGAAACACACCTCACTATTTGGCAAATTAGGTGCCATTTCGAGACCATTCCCAAAAGATACCTCAAATTTATTTATATGAAATTAAAGCTTAATATGATTTTAAAAATAAAATAAAAATTTTCGCTATTGGTCCCCCTGAAAGCTCCTGTATAATGAATTTAGTTAAGCCAAACTATATCTTATGGTAAAGAGAATTTTCTCTACTTTACGATGGTTCTATTGGAACTTAATTATCTTGAATAGTTTTTGAGTGCTTGCTTCTTCAAAAAAAATGTCACTTGCCTAAAATAACAAAAATCTCAAATTTCCGTGGAGAATCAGATCATAGTTCACACTGACTCTTTTTGTTGCTCTTCTCGGTGTAGAATCAGCTGTGAAGTTTTCTGGTTTTTATGCTGTGTGTGTGTGTGCGTGCGTGGGTGCGTGTGTGCGTGTGTGTGTGTGTGTATATACATAAACATATATAGGCATATGTATTTTTTTTTATTAAATTTTTAAAATATTTTTAATGATGCTTGTCTCACATAAATAAGAGATTGGTTCATTAATTTATTGAAGCTTTGAAATTGTATTTTTCTGAATGTATTTATTTGATGATGATTTGTAGGTTGCTTCTTCAAATGAAAATAAACTGCATGTGGCTGTGGTTGGTGGATTGTACGGCACTGAACCCTCTGGTAGAGAATTAGCTTTGAGATTAGCCAGACATTTGTTTGTCGGATACAAATTGCGTGATCCAATAATCGATAGGATCTTAAAAGAATCAGTTATTTATATTATACCTTCGGTTGATGATGTTGCTATAACTGATTGTTACAACACTGACAATAGTTCTAATCAAGTTGTGTCAAGCATTCTCTCAGAATCCAAAAGTAATATTAAATCAGTTGCATTTTTAAAGCTAATCGATGAACACAAATTGGACTTGATGATTAGTATTGAAAGTTCTGGATTAGGATTAAGGTATTATTTTAAATTAATATTTGTTAATTATTATTTTAAAGATTAGTTTTAAGTTTTTGAATGTTATTATTAATTTCTGGATTTTTCGCTAGGGGATCAGTTTTTCTTTCTAATATTTTGTCCTCATATTACTGGAGTCTTCATTTTGTCCTCACATTACAGGAGTCTTCATTTTGTCCTCTCATTGATAGGATTTTCTTTCAAGATTGATGATCTTAAAAAATCACTGATTATTATTTAATTTTCCTCTAGTTATGGGACAGCAGAGAGTTGGTCTGTCTAACTTTGTTCCATATGCCATATTGAAAATTTATATAATATACCTGGCATATTTTGCTGAACATTAGTCTCTGAAGAAATCTGTTACTTGAGGACAAAATATTAAAAAAGGAAAATCCATTCTAGAAAAAATCCAGAATAACTGATGGAACGACCCAGAGAAGAAGAACCACCTTTAAAAGAGAGAGAAAAAAAAAAAAATCAAACCACAGAGAAAAACCACCTTTAAAAATCCATTTGTTATTGATAAGTACAAGTTTTATTTGTATTTGCATTTTTACATTATCATTATCTGTGATACTGTATGTGATTGAAATAAAGTAGGCCCTTTTGCCTTTCGTAGAATCGTATCGTAGTATGTATTAGTGTTTGTTTAGCATCAGATTGTTTTGTTGTGACGTTCCATTACATAATTTTACTCAACTAAAAAACTATTATATATAGCTACAATAATCAACCAATACCAAAAACTGCTGTATCACACCTAGTGGATTAAATGCAGAAGGATGAAGACCCATGCTTATGTATTAAATTGTATCAAGGTGTGATCTTGACTTCCGAAGGCCTCGATATTGCGTGTTCTTCATGGTTGTATGTGAAGGTGAGATGGGTAGACTAAAGTGTAGAACTTGAGAAGAAGGATGAGACAGGGGGTAACCGAAGGGAACCAGCCTTCCAAAACAGTAGTCAAAAATAATTGGAGGAATATATCAGAGAGAGCTTGATAATAACCATTCTCGACCCAAATATCTTTAGCTCATGGAAAGTATAATATTTTTGACCACAAAACTTTATTGATAATATGAACAAGTTCACAATATAATATATATAACAACAATATAATGATTATTTACAATGAGAGCATATTTACAATAAAAATGTTTTATCTAAGTACGTTAGCCGTGGCTAGACCAGCTTCCTCCTTACTCACTAGCAGGCGCTAGCTGTTTCATGCTTGTTCGTGCTGTCACTACTCGGGGCACCGCTGCGACCGTTACAATATCATTAATGTTCTGGTATATGAATATGTATTTTTAAAAATATTTTTTGCATTACTTAATAGAATTTTCAGTTTATCATATTTATTTATTTGTTATTGCATTGTTACATTTTGCCTTAAATGTATATATTTATCTTTTTGTGTGCACATGTTTAGTAACACTTCACTTAATGCTCAGTCGATCCATAACCATAACGCTATTTGAGAACTGTATTCGGAGTATTTATCATGCTCATTAATTTATAAACATAAAAGTATATTAATTAATGTATATCTTACAGGCACTCTCAAGAGCATGATATTATTAGATCTTCTGTTTATGATATGTTTATTGAAACGTATAAGGAACTTCGTCCTGGAAAGGTTTGTACTTTCTTTTATCTTGATCTCAATATTATTTTTAAAAAAATTTTGCCCTGTACAGTTTTGTAATGCGCCACCGCACTATAGCCTTAGCTATCTCTCTATGCACAATGTGGTCAATCCCAAAATGCATGTACCAAAACTGTGTAAACATTACAAATAATCAAACAATGCAATGACCAGTTTCATCTTCTATGCTGCTGCATCAGCAGATTAGGAATTCCACCAGCTTAAGATTGTAAACATTTTGATT
The DNA here is from genome assembly GCA_948150685.1 of Rhaphigaster nebulosa. Classification (NCBI taxonomy): domain Eukaryota; kingdom Metazoa; phylum Arthropoda; class Insecta; order Hemiptera; family Pentatomidae; genus Rhaphigaster; species Rhaphigaster nebulosa. The sequence goes on from OX411307.1 coordinate 177,570,119, forward strand.
TAGTCTGCAGCGACTGGCATGTAATCCTGCTAACTTCCTATGAATGGTTATGTAGCTATTACAAAATCGTGCTTCTTATTTTATACGGGCCTTCCGGAAACAACTTAGAATGAAGTTGCCTCTTATTTTGCCAGTATTGCTTAGCTTTATTGCCATAAGTAGCCATGATTAATCTTTTATCTATTATATACATGATATGATTACAATTTATTTTACAGGGTCCTTTCTGTACCCTGACTGTTTCTACACAATCTTCTCTATTTGTTTTTTATCTTCATTTCAAATCATCTACGTACTCCACAACCACCAGATCCCGACTTTCCAATCTACATCTCCCTTCCTACAGAACTGCAGCATATGATACATTCTTTCTAACCTGCTCCTCAATCCTATGGATTTCTCTCCATCTCAGTATTTGTCATGCTACCTGTTTAAATAAAAGACATTCAAATCCTTTCTTCTTATCACCTTTTAAGGAAATGTAAATTACTTTATAAGCATTTATATTTATTTTTGAAAGATGATGCAGAATTTAGTACATGTAATGGAGGGCTAACCAATGTACATTAAGGATTCCAAAATTTAATTACCAATTATGTTTGTTTATAACTTAATGTTTGCTAATTGATTTTTTTGTTATATAATTCAATACTGTCAAATGTTGAGGAAGTTAGCCCTGAACCTATTGTATATTGGTTCATTCATTCTCATTGGTTCCAATTCCCTCCTCAAATCCAATGCCATCTTTATGCCCAATTTATTCCTAAATGATCATCCTATCACTTTCAGCTCCTCTGTCAAAAACTTAGGGATTACTATTGACCAAAACCTTTCCTGGAAACCCCATATTGCCCAAATTACCCATGGTCAATAAGTACGCTAAAATTATTCCAACGTTCCCGCCATCTTCCACAACCCACCCGTAGGCTCCTTGTATCCTCATTCATTTTTCTCCATTTTGATTATGGGTATGTAATAAACGGTGGCATCTCTGCTGTATTCGAGGACAGATTGAAGTGTATCATGAACTGCTTTTTAAGATTTGTCTTCGGTACCTCGAGGCGGTCTCATGTATCACACCTTTATGACAAGTTAAAGTTGCTCTTCCCCTCCTCTCACAGACAATACTTCACCTACTTCATATATTTCATATGTAAATATCGCATTATTTTTATTTTCAATTAATTTTTACATTGTTATTTCATTTATTTTATTTTATTTTACTTTTAAATTTGTCTCTTGTATTATGTAATTTAGTGTTATCTTTTTCTTTTTATACTTCATACTTTTTATCTTACTTGTATTTTCTGTTTTTTATCATTTTTACTGTTACTGGTACTGCCTCTGTCTCTTTTTTCATTGTTGTTATTTTGTTTTCCTTTTAGCCCTGAAGATGGCCTAAAACTTAGGCCGAAACGTCGGCACAAAATATATAAGTTCGCTTATGGTAGTGTAATTCTTTGACCGCACCCCCCGACCAACTTCTCCCTTTAAATTAAAAGTGGCTATTTTGATGTGAGGAATGAAGAACATGGAAGAGCACCAACAAAGTTTGAAGACAGCGAATTGCAAGCATTTTTGGATGAGGATGATGTTCAAACCCAACTACAACTTGCGGAGCAATTGAATGTAACATGATAAGCTGTCTTCATATGTTTGAAAGCCATGGGAAAGACCCACAAGATGAGAAAATGGGTTCCACATGAACTGAATGAAAGAGAGCAAGAAAACCAGAAAACCACCTCTGAAATGCTGCTTGCCAGGTACAAAAGAAATTCATTTCTCCATCGAATTGTGACAGGTGATGAAAAGTGGATATATTTTGAGAATCCCAAGCATCAAAGATCATGAGTAACTACAGGGGAACCATCAACATCGATTGCAAGACCAAATCGTTATGGAAAGAAGACAATGCTCTGTGTTTGGTGGGATCAGAAGGGTGTGATCTATTACGAGCTGCTAAAACCTGGCAAAACCGTTAATACCGAACGGTTGAAAACAAATGATTGATTTGATCATTGAGTATTGCATGAAAAACGACCAGAATATCAAAAGAGACAACATGAAGAGATTTTGCTTCATGATAATGCAACATCAAACACAGCAAAATGAATGAAGGAAATGACTTAGGCATTCAATTGGGAAGTATTAGCGCATGTGGCTTACTAACCAGACTTGGCTCCGTCTAACTGCTATTTATTTGCATTGATGAGACACGCACTTGCTTAGCAGCGCTTCACTTCTTATGAAAATATACGAAAATGGCTTGATAACTGGTGAGCCACCAAAGAGCAACAGTTTTTCTGGCATGGCATTCATAAATTGCCTGAGAGATGGGAAAAATGTATAGCTAGCGATGGATGATATTTCGAATAAAATATTTTTGAACATTTTTATGCAATAAACGTGTATTTTCTATATGAAAATTCTGGTTTCATGTTTACACACCTGGTATATCAATACGCTTAGTACAGAGCCTCCAACCCGTGTCCAACTCTACAGCTGTCTGATATGATAAAATTGATCGCTGTGACCAGATCGATTTTTTTAGTTTTTTTATAATAAAACCAAGCACATTGATCTTATGCAATAAAAAAATGATCCAATGAAGCTTTTTTCTGGGAAAAACGTGAGCGACCCCCTGGTGGGTCGTTTTAGCCCAGAAGCAAATATGCAGATCCCACCTGTGGCACAAATTGTTTTAAAAAATTGCATAAGCCTCGGGAAAAAAAGAAGCTGACATAAAAGGCTCCACTTTCTGTTCGCAATGTCCTAATGAACTTACAATGTGTTTAGAATGTTTCTATGAACGACACAAATAATTGTATTTTTATTTTTTAAAATAAATTTATGTTCCTTTTTACAAATAACTAGTTCTGTATAACTATAATAATTATTTTCTGCACATTGTTTTTTTCATAAGCTCTCTAATTCCAAAATAAAAAAAATATGTTGATTTCAATATTCTCTCCAGAGAAAAATTCCGAGTGAACGGTTGTCACAGATTTTTAATATTTGATAGTTGATATCACTTAATGTTATTGATCTAATTAATGTATTATTGTAGGTTTAATGCTGCTACAATATATTTTTAATTCTAACTTATACCAAACTAACCGTAAAACTGTACTACCGTACTTAAGATATAAAATCAAAACAATTACTAACAACTGGTTGAAATAGATGGCTAACAGTTGAGAGACCGTCACTAAGACGTTAAAAACAAAGAGGAAAGAACAAAAAAGCATTTAGCTAACGTACAATAAGAAAATAGATTGTATAAAAGTGCTATTACTATTTTGTTTTAACGGTTTAGTGGAATTAAGTCCTGGTCTAACATCTGTTCCATTAGAGCCTCTAGAGAATATACCTTGTCAATGAATTCATTTCGAAAGGCTTTGATGAAAGGAGGAGCAGTTTTATGTGAGAATGGGGACCCACCAATGTTGTTCTAGCCCTTGAGCAAACACGTAGCGATCCACCAGAGGGTCACTCCGTACTAAACATGTTAAGCACCCAGAAATGCATAAGTAAAACAAAAACATGTGAATAACGTCTCAATGAAGCTGTTGTCCTAATTATTCTATGTACCAAATTAGGGGAATCTTCTGTTTTTTTATTTTAGTCATTAGTTTTAGATGGCTTTTAAAGTGGCAATTTCTTGTTGATAATTGTTCCTAGGTCTCCAAGCTGTTTTCCATTTTTTTTTTAAATAAGCTTTTGAAATTATAATTTCCTGAAACAATTACTTTTGTATATCTTGATGTTATTATAATTATGATCTTAATGATTTAGGTTGGTAAATGTTCTGGAAGTGTTACAAAAATAACATCTCTAAAACAGTCATTTCTAGATATGCTGCAGCACTCTTACAATATTACTGGAGTAAGTAGTTTTTGAAATGATGTAATATTTTGATTTATTGATGGTTAAAATATATTTATTTGCTAGTTCATTAAACCAAATATTTATATCAACATTTTTTTAATTTAATTATTTACAGGTTATTTATTTTTATTTTTTATAGTTGTCTGCCCAAATTGACTGCTGTAGCTATGTTTTACCTACTGCAATCCCTAATATTTGGCGACGTTATTTGAAACCCCTAATTGGCTTATTGCATAAAGCAATGCAAGGTTAGTTGTTTTGTTGTGAATTATAGGTTATTTGGTAGTATAATTAAGACATAATACTATTTTTAATTTTTTTATTTAATATATTCCTATTTGACTCACCATAAAGTGAATTTTGTTTGTTGTCAGGCATTAAGGGAAGAGTTTTTGATTCTATGAATAATCCAATGCGAGAAGCTGTAGTCACTGTAAATGAGTCGGCCGCATACACTGTTTATGTTTCTTCAAATCAAGCCTTGTTTAAATTTACTTTGCCTCCTGGGTTTTATGCCCTCAAGGTTGGGCCTTAGATAAATTGCTTATATTTTTTTGGAAAATATTGAAGTTACATATATTTTATTGTGATTTTTATTTTTAGATAATGTGCCCATTTCATAAGACAAAGCTTGTAAGTGTTATCGTTCATGAAGCAACCTTCACAGATGTCAAGATTGAATTGGAATCGTCTCATTTCACTCTACCTACTGTTCATATTCCTTTGAATAAACCTGGGATCACTGGTTAGTAATTTATATATTGTTACCACTTCCCCATTACTGTTTAATATATATATATATATATATATATATATATATATATATATATATATTGATAAAATCAATATCGCTTTTATCTCGGAGACTTGGTTTAAACCAAGCAAATATGTAAATTTCCCAGGTTATAATATCGTTAGATCTGATAGTAATGACAGTTATGGAGGTGTAGTGATTTTAATAAAATCGAAATACCATTTTAAACAAATTTTCAATTTTCATAGAGTTCCTAATATAGATACAGCTGTAAGTATATCCATATATAAAAATTACGAATTAAGTGTTTTATCTTTCTATGCAAAACTGGGCAATAAAGCAACAAAAGATAATTGGGAAAATCTTTTAAGTTGTTTTCAACATCCCATAATTATAGGCGGAAATGCAAACGCTCATCACTATCAGTGGGGGTGTGATGTATGCGATAAGATGGGAGAAAATCTAGTTTCAGCAATTGAAAAACTAATCTTGTTCTGTTGAATGAGGATGTGCCAACTCTTGTAAACAATATTTGTCAGAAAAGATATATTGCATTGGATATAACATTAAGCTCAACAGTACCAGCAGTTCTATATGGAAAGTTCATTATAATCCTTTAGGTTCTAATCATCTCCCCATTATCATAGAAATTCAGTATATAAAAGATGAAACTCAAAATAATTATAAAACTACTAGAAAATGGCAAATTAAATCTGCAATTTGGTCTGAATATGAAAGAATTACCCAGATGATCCTAAGTATGAGGAATATATTTAATTTATTAATAATGCATGTGAACGCACGATTTCCTTATGCAATTTATTTTTCAATAAAAAATACAGTAGAGGTTGGTGGGATAGCGAATGTGGACAATTCCTTAATCGAAGGAAAGTTACATTGAGAGTATATAAAAATAATCCTACAACCGATAACCTAATAAAATATCAAAGGTCAGATGCAGAATTCAAAAAGGTCATAAAAAATAAACAAAAAGAATCATGGCGATCGTTCACTTCAAGTATCAATAAAAGTAACCCAATTAAAGAAATATTGAATAAATATCCGTTCTGAAAAATCGAAAAACCTCTAATAGATTTGTCCCCGTCATTGGAGACTGGTGTGAGGAGTTTTTAGACATCTTACCCCCTCCTTTAGTAGTGCCCCAAATTATTCCCGCAAGTGATAAGTACAAAGATAATCTCAAACGATTATCAGTGAATTTTATCTTGCCAGAACTTTTACTTTCAATCAAAAATAATGCTAACAGCTCCCCTGATTGAGGCAATATTCATTATATAATGCTAAATAAATTACCGATTCAATTGAAAATCATATTATTAAATATATTCAATAATATATCGCCAACTAATTTATTAACAGAGTCATGGAGGGAATATTGCATGATACCTATTCTAAAACCAGGTAAAGACACAATATTGTCTTCTTCCTTCAGACCTATTTCATTAAGTTCCTGCGTACTTAAAACATTTGAAAGAATGATTAAGTTTAGACTAGAATGGTGGTTAGAATCTCAGAATAAACAACCTGGCTCTCAATATGGTTTTAGGAAAGGGAAGTTGAGTATGGATAGTTTATTGGTCCTGCTGTCTGACATAAATATAGGATTTACTGAAGGAAAAAAGACAATTGGATTATAGACATAGATAAAGCATACAACTAAATTCTAATACACATACTTTCACAAAAAATAGAAGCTATTAAAGTCCCCTGGAAAATTATTGAATTCATAGTGAACTTGATTTGTAATTGAAAATTAATTTTGAAGGTTAACAATTGCATAATTGGCACAAGAAATGCTCAGATTGGCCTACCGCAGGGAGGTATCTACTTTTGCTATACTCTCAGGAGATTTAAGAAAATATATCCCCAGAAAAGTAGATGTATTACAATTCGCTGACGATACTTGTTTGTATGTAACACATAAGAACATTAACCGTTGCCTCGAGCTGTTAGAAGAGACAGTGAGAGGTCTTAAAAGATGGTAGCTTGATACAGGTATGAATATGTTGGTCTTTAAAACGGCCTACACTCATGGGAACATCGGTTCGCCAAGAATTAAGTTCCCATTTGTATAGAGCTGATGAACAACGGTTCGTCATCTAATAGGAAAGCATTGGTTCAGTTTGCCAATCTCGTGGTTCGTGAGTTTTTGACGAACAACGGTCTTCCATCGAGATGTAAAACATTTGTTCGGTTCGCCAATAGAGCTCAGTGCCATTTTGACTCGATGAGGCTCTCTATTATTTGAATAGTATTTCGTTTCTATTTCATTTTAAATCATAATTATTGCAACAAACTATTAACTTTTATTAAGCCCAGGGATTAAAATTGAAGTTTATTTTTTCTCTCCTAGTGTATAAAAGTAATGAAATGATTTTTATATTTGGCATACCAAAAAAAAAAAGGAAGCCGTATCATGACTTATTTTTGTTCTTGAAAAAGTCATGATTTGATTTTCAATAATTAATAATTGATAATCAAATAATTAAAGTGAATGTTGAACTTTTATTATTTGAGAATAAATATTAAGATTATTCGAATATTTTCGTTGTTATATTATCGGAGTTGATGACTATGAAAAAAGTATCAGTTTTAAAATCTTAGGCTCAGATTGCCGTACAAGTTGCAGTCTCTCATCAGTAGCTGTATTGGTAGTGGGCTGTTGCATCAGATGGATATCAACTCTTGGTGTTAACTGCCGTAATGAAACAGTTGAATTTGAACTGTCTTTATTTCTAATGAAAGCATACTGGGGATTTACTTCTAAGAGCTCCGCTTCTTCGACTTAGTCTTCATATTTGCTGTTGTGAACATTTCTTTTAACTAAGACCGTTGTGTTAGGTATGAGCCATGAAGGGATGACTGCGTTTGCAGTCCGATGTGGGAAGTTAAAAAACCTCTCATGTGATGTACAGTTAGTAGCAGTGCACAATTAGGAATGCAAAGAATAGAGAGCCTGAGAAAGAACCGTCTCCCAATCTTCTGTTTGGAGATCGAGAGATTTCACAGCCAATAATATGGTTTTCCAGATAGTACCATTGTAAAGCTCCACCTGGGCATTGCCTCGAGGATTGTAAGGAGTGGTTCTACTTACCATTAGAATGCAAGAACATCACAAGATCTTGAGATAGAAACGATGACCCTTTATCTGAATGTATGAACACTGGCATCCTCTGAATATTGAAAACAGCTGGGAAAGACATTGTATTGCAGTTGCAGATGAAACATCAGGACAGAGAAAAATGAATGGGAAATGAGAATATTCATCCAAGATTGTTAACATATAGCGATTCTTAGTTTTAGAGGGTAGGGGTCCCTTAAAGTCAACATTTAAACGTTCGAACGGAGCTGTCGCTTTAATAAGGGTTCCTTGATTTTTCAAAAATCTTGGCTTGACTTCAGTGCATGTAAGGTAAGCAGATGTAATACTCTTGACATCCTCAATTGAATAAGGTAAGTTTTGATTTTTATCCAGTGAAATATCCTGGTCACACCTGGGTGACACAATGACTTATGGAGTTCAAATAGTTTATTGGAAGATGGATTCTTGAGAGGGTGTCTGCCTTTTGGTTTTCTTTTCCTGGACGATAAATAATATCAAACTGGAATGAGGCTAATTTTAAACATCATCTCATGATTTTATCATTTTTATTATACTTCTTGTTAAAAATATAAGAAAGAGGCTCTTGATCAGTTACAAGCTGGAAATGTTTTCCGATAAGATAGCCCTTCCATTTCTTCAGTGATTCAATGATGGCCGCTGTCTCTTTTTCTATAGCAGACTGAGATCTCTCAGTTTTTGATAAAGTACGAGAAAAGAATGCTACAGGTCTCCTTTCCTGACTTAGTGTGGCTGCAATGGCAACGTCAGACGCATCGCTTTCCACAACTGGAGGGGAACTCCCAGTTATAGCAGTGACTAGTGAATTAGCAATATCTTTTTTCAACATTTCGAAATCTTGAGCAGCTTGAGGGCCTAAAGGGAAAGTGATAGATCCTGTCAAGTTACTTATTTTCTCAGAAAAACAGGGAACCCATTTGGAGTAATGGGCAAAAAGTCCGAGGGCACATTTCAAAGAAGAAGCATCGTTGGGTAGAGGAAGCTTAAGGAAGGGCTTCAATCTATCAGGGTCAGGATGCGTTGAGTTTTGCGATATGACATGCCCAAGAAGGCTTATACAGGACATAGAAAATTTACTTTTATCAGAATTTATTTGTAGACCGTATTTCTTTACTGCTGACATGAAACACTGAAGATTATCATCATTCAGCCTTGTCATTGCCACAGACAGTAATATCATCTAAATAGGGGAAGACTCTTGTTAGGTTTTCATCTGAAATAATTCTGTCAATAACTCATTGAAAACACACTACACCATTTGTAACACCAAAGGGGATTCTCGTAAAGTGATACAGTTGTCTCTGAGCTTCAAAAGCAGTGTAGATTTTCTCTTCATCAACAATGGGGACTTGATGGTAAGCATTCCTAAGATCTATTGCACTAAAAATGCTATACTTTGCAACATTTCTTACTAACTCATCTATGTTTGGTAACGGGAAGGTGTCTAATAATGTAAATTTGTTTATGGTTTGAGAACAATCGATAACAAGTCTTCTTTTATTTTTTTCATTTTGTACAACCAAAACCTGGGCTTGCCATAGAGATTGCTTTCCTCAATAATGCCATCAGAGAGAAGTTGTTCAATTTCATGTCGAATAAATTTTTGACCTGTTTCAGGGTAAAATCTTGATTTCATTGCTATAGGTTTGCAATCTGGCGCAAGATTGGAAAATAATCGAGGAGATTCTACTCTGGCTATTGAAGCAGAACATATTGTTAGTGGCTCTATTTTTCCACCAAAATTTAATTGTATTTCAGAGTACTTTTTAAGAATATCATGACCAAGTAGTATGTCACAACAGAGCTCCTTAAATATAGAAAGTTTAAATTTAGGTCTGTTGCGACCTTGAAGTTCAAGATTAACAAGTACATATCCACTTACCTGGGAGGAAAGGGTTGTCATCGTCATTGAAACGCTTCCATTTTCATGATAAAATTGGAAGTTGTAACATTTAACAACCTCTAATAAAGCTGTTATAGCTGCTAGTATATATCAAACATTGAACAGATTGATGATCTATCCTAGCGATTACCACAGCTTTAGCTAAATTTTTCAATTGACCTTCGTTTATTGTTGTCAAGACTATGCCAGCTGCCACTGATCCTCTTGTACTATTCACACGATTCTTCTTCCTACGTACGGAGGCGTAATGGCCTTTTATTTTACAGTTCCTGCATTCAGTGTCTTTGGCAGGACACAATGAATGAGTCATGACCACAAAAAAAGCAATTAACCCCTTTCCTTAGGATAGCAGAAAGGACAGGTGGAGTTAATCCGGGATTTTCTTCTGGAGGGACAATTCCAGAAAGTATGCAGAAGGTGTTGATGTATTGAACTGGATAACAATCCATTTATAAATGCGTCGTGAACATATTCATCTTTGTGCTGGGAACCAGTAACAGCTTTAAATTCACTCTTTGCCAAGAAGATTTTAATTTCGTACGAACTGATCAATACTCTGTTCTTCTCTTCCTCTTTTCAAAATAGTAATAGTATACATATTCCTATTTTATTTATTATTATTTTTTCTGTGATTCTTTAATCTTCATTCTATGATGATTTTTTCTTGTTTAGTCCTGATGAAGACCTACAACTTACTCCAATATGTCGGTATCACATTAAAGCAGTGTTATATCTTGCCATTTGTTTCTTTCCTGATTGCGCTTCCAACCATCTTCTCTTTATTACATCTACGATCAACAATATCTCCATCATCGAATGATAAAATGATTTCTCTTATTTGTTTTAATTATAAGAGTATTATGAAATTGCAGATCTTTTTTTAACCCTTCATCTTTGGGTATTATTTTATGAAAATAAATTAGATGATAGATTTAAATTTTATTTAATTATAGGTTACGTAATTGATTCCAGTCATCATCCAGTTCTACATGCCACTGTAATCATTGAGGGGAAAAATGTTTCTTGTGGAGTGAAAAAAAATGGTGCTTTTTGGATTCCCCTTCCCATAGGTAATTTTTAATTTTTTTACTCTTTTACCATTTTTTTAACTTATATACTTAAATTTTAAGTTAATATTTTCTCTCAAGTTTTCCTTGTAGTTAACAATTGTTCACATTGTTTTAGGGGAATACACTGCTACTGTATCGGCAAAAGGCTATTCTTCTTCTACAAAACTTGTTAAAATAAACAACTACAAACCTGAACAAATAATATTTGATATTGTTAAATTGGAAAGTGTAATAGGATTACCTCGTTTTGTTTTTATTTTGTTGACAGGTAAATTAATATTTTGATCTATTTTACCCTTGAAAATCATTAATTAATTGTTTAATATTTTACTATCGCTGGTTAGTTACAAAATAATTATATCTATCATTAAATCTACCCAATTATGATGGTCTTTGCATGAATTCAAATGGTTTATTTTTTCAATTGATATACATATTTATTAATTATCTTGCAATAAGGGAGAATTATTTTGAAACTAAAGAAGGCAATAGAATATTAATAAAACAGAAAATGTTGGGATGAAAAATATATAAAAACTTTCTATAAAAATGAAGGGAAATAATTGATAGTGTATTATATTAAAGTAGTCATTTATAAATATTAAATTATTTTTATTTATATAATTAATGCAGATCTGGTGCTTAAAGCAGCAGCAAGGTTTTTATTCAAATTTAAATATCTTTTTATCTATCCTGTCTTTTAAAGCTTAATTGAAGTATAGTGTTTAGTGTTTATAATAAATAAATAAATTAAATAGGCTATTAATTATTGTTTTTGAAGTTTGAAGGTGTAGTAAAACTAAACCTTTCGGGTAAAACATTCTATTCAGTCCAAATAGTTATCTCAATTTAAACTTATATAATTGTATTAGCTATTTTATAATGGATCTAATATGTTTTTCTCTTTTCATTCCAGTTCTCATTATTGTATTGTTAAGTGGGGTATTATTATTTTGTTATATACTCTGCAAACCAGAAAAAGGGCGTTCTGGTTTTTCATTGGTGCCTCAAAAACCATCACTATTTGAAGACGATGAATCAGATTTATTCAAAACCCCAATTAGAGGTCAGTATCATAAGTTCTGTGGTGTGAGTGTATATATATATATATATATATATATATATATATATATATATATATATATATATATATATATATATATATATATATATATATATATATATATATATATATATATATATATGTTTGTGTGTATATGTATTTATGTATGTTTGTGTGTATATGTATATATGTATGTTTGTGTGTATATGTATATATGTATGCTTGTTGTTTATATGTGTATGTATGTATATAATATACATACATAAATATATATATATATATATATATATATATATATATATATATATATAGACACACACACACACACACACACACACACACACACACACACACACACACACACACACACACGCACACACAATTATTTATAATATACTGTAATTCTAATTTGATGATTTTTATACAACTTTTTTTTTCAATCTCTCCCTTTGATTTGAGAAATAACAGCTGAATTAATTATTTAAAAAGTTATGGACATGTTCATAATTATTGGAAAGGTTATTTGGTTTGAACTCCTATTATTATTTTTTTATGCCTACTTTGTTTTGTTTCTTTGTTTAATCCTGTAGTTTAGTAAGTTGTCTGTACTCATATGTTAAATGTAGGTCTATGCTTAGTATAAAATTCACCAGTCTGTTGGTCAGCTCATATTTGCACACATAAATGTTGATGTTCCATGTACAGTAGGCATTTGAATAGTATAAAAGTCAGTTGCTTCATGAACTGGCATGTTCCAACCCAATAATTCATGTATTGGTATGATGCATATTTCAATAACAATAAAAATTATTTTCTAGTACATACATCTATATTTATTGTTCGTTCTTTTTATTGTTTTATCTTGCTTTGCTTAGCCATGATAAAGGCTTACAACTTAACCCGAAATGTCGGCACGCATTAAAAGAAGTTTTAAACTTACTTATTGTTTCCTCTCTTGACCACATCCCAAAACTTTCTTCACCGTTTTTTTATGTTAGTTTTAACTATTTATTTTTTGTGTTTGACGTGTTAATGAATAATATCCCTGTTGATGCATAACCCTTATTTTTTTTTTTAATCAAGACAGGTTTAAGAAAAATAAAACCTCTGAATACATTGTGTTAAACTTCAAGAAATATACAATTTCTTTTAAAAATTTCAACCTGTAGCTCCACTTGAAAAATTAAAAAAAACATTTATGGTGTCAATATAGCTTGGGTAAAGATACCCTGTGACTTTGGTTTGTTCAGTCATTGTAAACAACATTAAGCCAATAGCCAATGGCTTCTGAAGCTACTTGATAGATACTTCTTTTTAAACATTCATATTCTTTATCTTCATCATCTTTTAGTTTTTGCCTTAGCCCATTTTGATAAATATTGAGAGTGATGAAGAGAACTATCATGTCTGCAATCTTGTTTTGTTTTCTGTAAGTAATACTTTTATTGAATTTGTTTTTTTATCTCTTTCTTTTTTTATATTTGTTTCAGGGAATACATTTAAAACAGTGCCTTATTATGACAATAGTGATATTGAAGAAGAAAGTAGCTTGTCAGATGAAGATATTGTTGATGTTTTAGAGATTCAACAAAGTTTGAAGAAACAATATTCATGATTTAAAATTTAATTTTTTAAGATGAATATATATATTTATATATATTTGTATATTTCACTTCGCTTTGTGCTTCTTTGAATTTTAAGACTCCTAACAATCTACCTGTGATGTTGACCTTCTTTATGTTACCTGTAAAAATTACTCCCATCATTTTATGAGTAAATAATATTTACATTTTAACTCATTTTTATGTTTCTTTCTTACACTGCCATATTTTGGGGTTTTAGGTCATTTTATGGGTTTATAATATTTAACCTTAGCATATTTCTTTTTTTATTTTACCACATTTAAATGAAATTATATTTTCTGAGGATTTGCATGTGAACTTCCCACTTGGAGAATTTTTAAATTTGCCCATAAAAGTATTTCCGAAATTATGTCCTTATCACAAATAATATTCCAAATGTCAACAGGCTTGGGATTGTTACCTATTGTCTTGGCCTTTCCTTGAAAACTAGGCAAATGAGAGATAATATTTTTTTTCGTTGGTATGGCTCCAATAAATTCCAAACAAAATTATTTTTTCGCTCATATGCCGTTTTATCTTTTATTTTGATGATCATTACAAGGTCCTCATCATCTGTGCCAGATTCTTAATCAGATGCAGTACTATGCTCATTAAAGATTTCAACATCTTCTGTTTTTGAAACTACTGATACATGATCAGTTTTCTTTGGGTAAATGCTCTAAAAGAAGTTTGAGTTTTTTTTCAAAGTCAGGATTGAGGGTTGAAAGAGCAATGCCCAGATGGAATACTACTTTCTACGTCTTTTGATGTAGATGGTTTGGGATCCATCTAAGACAAAGTAAATATAAACAATTAAAATTGATCCTGTACTTTGAATAAAAACTTAATAGTAAAAAATCACCTACTTGTTCAAATTATCTGAGTTTTCAAGATTTAAAAGAAGTTTCACTAACTGTGACGACCCATAATAATTCTACCACTTAATACCACGTTACTTGTTACCACCTGTTATTTTTACTGCCACACTTTTACAAACCAATTTGAAATATCATTATCACCAAAACAAAATCAAATTTTAGGAGGTGTTTACAAGATAGTTTTAACAAAGCTACTGACGATTTTGAAGGATTAAGTTTTATACCTGCCCCCCCCCCCCCCAAACAGAGTATGGAGAATCTCATTGTGACAACAATTATAGTGGTCACAGCTAGAGTGTTAACTATCCTATATTTAACCCTTCTATAAAATAAAACATTACAATAATACTTCATCCACATTATCAATATTATACAATAAAATTTAAATAACTATTTAAATAAATTTAAATAACCCTCAACCATTATAGTTATGCTAAAATCACCTGCTGTTATTAAAAACTTTAAAAATATACGGAACACAATTTATTTACATATAAATTGAGAACAAGACAAAAAAAAATATATATATATATATATATATATATATATATATATATATATATATATATATATATATATTAGTTATTATTTGTACAATTTACCTTCAGTTGAGCATCATACTGTCAATTTTAATATTTCAAATCAAGGATTATCACTTTGCCATCATACTTCTGTCCTCTCTGTCGTCGAAACAGAAAAGGATGGGGCCGATGGGGGAAAAACACATGTATTTCTAAATTATTCTGTCTTGTTGCAAAGCTTTTGCAAAAGTTGTTATATAACTGAAAACTGATCCGTGCACTGTACAAGTATTGAACAATAAGAAAAAATTGGTTTGCATACTCACTTTAACAATAAGGCCTCTTGGCCTGAGAACGAAACCGGATAAATACAGCTGTGACTGAAACTGAAAACTGAAAATTCGAACAATAAAAAGGATATGTCCCTGATGGCAATGTTCTGGACGCTTAAATTTTCGTCTTTATATCATAACCTATCTGTTCTAAAAATGAGGACCATCATTTTTGAATACGCAAAAGTATTCTGACAGGACAGGGCCATGAAATATTGATAGACTTAGCAAATTTTCTATAACAGAGAAATATTTGACCGCCAAAATGTAATGTATAAAACAAATATTCGAAGATAATATATGGTGAATGGACAAGAAGCTTTCTGTATTATGAATCTAGTTTGGTATGTATCGCTTTCATTACAGTTGTATAGACATCGTGGTTTTTAAACTTAAGGATCCCTTGCCCATTACACTTTATCTCATGTATGCCAGTAATGGCTGGTTAATATTTATCATTCTGTTTTAAGAATAAATTTAGCTCTCTAGATAGATAAAGTGTTAAAATATTTTAGTATATAAAGCTAAGACAATTGTTTTATGTAAACCCCTAAGTTTACTAGTTAGGATTGTCATATGGGTCAGAGACCTGGTTTCCTGAGGGATCTGTTTGCTACCCTAAGAGTTCTTAAACTTATCTATATTAACTTAAGTTCTATTGGTGATAGCAGAGTAGTTATTATGCTAGCAACATTTTGATTATTCGACATTTCACCATATTTTTGTTTCCCGTCCTAGGTAAAAGTGTGTTAAAGATTATCGATAGAACTTTTAGAGTGGAGGGGGGTGAACCAGAATTTTGATAAACACATCCTTTTACTCTGAAAAATATTCACCTATCTTGACTTGATTAATTTTCGTCAGTAACTCCTATATTTTCTGAGAGCTATTCGCTTCAGTAAGAGTTCTTCAACTTATCCATATTAACTTAAGCTCTATTGTTGATAGTAGAGGAGTTATTATGGAGTTATTCTCTCAGAGACCTAAGGTTGAATATTAAAAATTTCTTCATATATAAATGAAAGGTTATTCGAAGAATATTAGGACCCACAGTTATGGATAGAAGAAAGAATACCAGAACTGTGGAGAAAAGGCATTATCTGTCCACTTCACAAGAAAGGCAACATTCTGGAATGCTTCAGCTACAATGGCATTTCGCTTATGCAGTGTGCCAACAAGGTGCCCTCTAACGCCATTTATAAGAAAAATCTTCCATTTGCAGAGAGAGAAATTTGTAAATATCAGGCGGGTTTCAGAGGAGGAAGATCTACAGCTGATCTAATGTTCGGTCTCTGGATGATTCTTGAAAAGTCCTAGGAGTATAGGATGACTACTCATCACCTTTTTTATCGAGTTCTGGAGTGCCTAGATAGCATTAAAATGCCTAAGTTGAATGCAGCTTTAAGAGAACTTGTAGTTTGGCTGATCAAGAAGACCATGGATGATATCAGGTGTTCGGACTCAGTCAGATCTCTCTCCTTAGGCAGGTGATGGCCTTCCCTGTTTATTATTTAAACTAGCTTTGAAGAAGGTTGTACATGATTCGGGTGTACAGACCCGAATCATGTACAACATGATGACACCATCTTCAACGGGCTTTGTTGATGACCTGGATATTGTCGCATGGTTCTTTGAGTTCTTGAAAGATGTTTTCAAGTTGGTGGAAGCTGCTTGAAAAAAGATGCTCATGTTTCAGAACATCGACCAGTTTTTGTACCTGGGGTTAGTAGTGAGTTGTGGAAACAAGATCTGCTGGGGAACCAGTGAGCGATTTATCAAAGCCAACAGGTGCTACTTTAGCCTCAGAAAACACCTGAGAAGTGCCTTCTGGCTCTTGTACAAGACCCTTATTAGGCCCGTCCTAACCTATGGACCAGATACCTGGGACCTCACTAGTAATGAGGAGAGGGAGATTCTTATATTTGAAAGGAAGATCCTTCGACGAATATTTCCGAATCAGATAAAACTGGAGACGGAGTACGAATAGGAAATTAGGAATGCTGGGCTGGCCACGTTGCACGCATGGCGGAGGAGGAAATACCCAAGAAGCTGCTGGTTGGGAGGCTCTACCGGATGAGAAGAAGAGGAAGACCTCGGCTTGGATGGGAGGCACAGTTGCCAGAGATGCCCGCAACTGGCGAGCGACCGCTCAAGATCGAGCTATCTGGCGAAGGCTTATTGAGGAGGCCAAGGACCACGTCGGTTTGTAGCGTCAATGAGTTAGTTTTGGATAGAAGACAATGATGGAGGACCAACAAAGAGATCTATGACCATCTGTGAAACTAATATCTCTGTCAAATTTGCATGCCATACTCAAGTGAACTGACTATATGGCCAGGGTGAGTAGGGAAAAGATCCTGAAAAAATTGTGGAGGAAGTAATTTTCACAGAGGATAGGTTAAGCGAGACTTCGCTGGATTGACTATTTGGCTGGAGGTATGAAGTTGGAAGTCCTCAGCTGGATAGAAGGAGCACTTAACAGGCTCTTGATAGCTGCTCATTGAGGGGCCCTGAATGATTCAACATGATATAGCCCCACAAAAAATTACTATACGATATTGTGATTTGGATTTTCGTTACCTACATACATATATCCTCGTTTACAGATAGAGTGGATCATTTATAATACAATCAAAGTAATACTTAAAGCTTAACCTCACCGACTTTTAGTAAGAATTTTTTTCAATAGACAGCGACAGAATTCATACGAAGCTTATTAACTTGTCTATTTGAAAACGGCTGAGTGAAACTAAATTTGGGTACAACTTTATAAGAGGGGCGCGTTATCACTGCCTCCTCACGAGCTTACCCGAATGTCGCCGGATTAGCATACTCTAGCGCCATTTGTGCTAACTAACTGCTTTGCATTCAATTGTAACATTCGTATTTATTGGAATTATTGAAATTATTACTGCTTTAATTAGACATTATTTAAAATTATTAGTGATGTAGATTTTACAGTTGTTACATGTGATTACAGCGTAGCAAATAATCAACGTGTGATATAATCGTAGCAAATCATCTGTTTATTAAGTATACAACAAAAAAGTTTCAATTTTTGATCGTTTACATATCCTAAAGCTGGGCGCGCACTAAGACCGCCCAGGCATCAGTCCTTTTTCAGCCTCTATATACGCCGCGCACTAAGACCGCCCCCCTCCGCTCCGGCCTTTTTAAAAAGCCCGTTCTTATATTATATAACGATACCCCGCGCATTTCCATTTACTGTCACTTTTGAAGTTTTCTATGACATGGAATCGTTCATTAGGTTTTCGAGGATTCTGATTCCATTGGTCAAAATATGCAAGAATAATGGGTTAAGTTTTGATCAAGAGAAATGTGCAAATAAATTCACTCTCCGATAAGAGAGGTATATTTCAATTTTTTGTTGAAGATTTGAATTTTTTGGGGTGCTGAATTCGAATAGGAAGTTAGTTTTTTATTTAAAAAAATGTTTAAACCTATTTTATTTAATTTTTGATAGGAATTTTGGTGTTAATTTTATTTCCTGTATTTATTTATTTTTTACTTTACTGTTCTTTTTCTTTTGAAAAATAATGAGGAAGAGGCAAACAGAAGGCTTACTAGGTACATACATAATTTTATACAATTTTTCAATATGAAAAAAATTAAGGATGATAATGTATATAAAAACATAAAGACGGTTTACATAACGCACACTGTATGGAGATAATTTTATCGCATTCTCAATTTCCTTTCCTCAGACCATCTGGGGAATATATTTAATTAAGACATCACTTGTATCAGTCTATTTCGATTTTTTAATAAATTTTTCAAAACAAAAATAGAACAGTAAAGTAAAAAATGGTCAGAAATAAAATTAACACTAAAATTGCTATTAAATTAAAGAATAACTAAATAAATTAGGTTAATTTTTTTAAAATTATTACAGCTAGAAAAAAAAATAATACGAAACCCCAAATAAAATAATTTTATTTTCACAATTATTGTGAAAAACCTCGGCAAAAGTTGATTAAACCGAAAAATTTCAGAGAGAGGGCGATTCAACGATTAGAAACTTTATATTAATCATATGAATATAAATGTAAATATTTTGAATTAAATTAATTAATTATGAATCTAAATATTTTATAAAAATATGTTTATTATTTTAGGCACTCGGTCGTAAAACACGGTAACTGAAAAAATGAAATTTCCAATACAGTGTTAAAATGTTTGTTAACTATGATGTTTTACCTTCAACCAGCATTCACATAAAATAGCTTATTACCAACATTATTCTTTAAAAAAATAAACCTTTTTCCTACAGATTTTTTGAATAGCCTAAGAAATCGGGAGTTCTCAAACACTTCAATTCTCAAATGTAAATAATGTTAGATACCGTGTTTTACGACCAATTCCCTCATTTGTATCTATTATAAATAAATCTCACCGTAGGTTTTTATTAGTATTGAATAAAATGGACTCCTAACGTGAGGAATATTTTATCCATTTTCTGCAATAAGGTATTGTGGAAATACACTATTCTCTAAACTGTCTACTATTATTCTAGAATAGGTATACCTTTCTGTACTTCTAAAAAAGAAATACTATAATTTAGAAGTATAACGAAATAATATGCCTATCAACACTATAATCAAAGGTAAAAATATATACTTAATATAAATAAATGCAGGCTGAAAATATTTCAACACTAGTTCTTTCATTTGGATGCTACGTTTCGGCCTATAAGCCATATTCAAGAATCTCTGAAAAGGCCCTTATTTAGTATATTTACAGCATAGCAAACTGTGTAAATATATTTCCAATTTTTTATATATAATCAAATAGTGGTGAAATATTTTCAGCCTGCACTTATTTATGTAAATCACATTTCACCTTAAAGCAATAAACATAGATACTTCATGCTTTTTTAAATTTGAAGGACCCGTTTTTTTCCTTTTGACTGACAGATGTAATCTGAATGAAGATTTTGTTGAAAATCTGTTATTTTCACTAATTTTTCTAACAAAATAAAAACCACCAACACGAGATACTAACTATTTTATTATAAAAATACTAATAGAATAATTTAGTATATGTGGTGACCAGGAAGGGATACATGAGGTGTTACCCCTCCCAATAATTGGAAGTCCCTAAAAGTTGGGGGATTTGAGAATTGAGAACCTACTTCAAACTGCGGAAATAGTAGACAAACATTTTCCACAAAGAGTTATTAAAATTTAAAACCAATACCATTACATTTTTCTTTTGATTTAGGTGAGGAAATGTTTAATTCGATTAAAAATAATGGGCTGTATTTTACTTCACCAACTTTATTTTGTTATTTTACAAAGTTTCGTCTGTATCACGCCATCCTCAGGTACGTTATATGTTGGGACTAAAAGTGTTCTATTGTGTGGATTTATTCATACCTTTTTTTATTATAAATTGGAATTTTATCGATAAAATATTGTTTGAATAGAAAAACCAATTATTTTTAACAAGTGTCAATATTCGCAATAGTCAAGTGAAAAGTTCAAATTCAATTGATTCAGTTGGGAGAAAATTACAATATTTCACAATATAGTTAGGGAAATTCAAATATTTAATATACCAGGTATGTAAATATGAAACCGGAATTTGCCAATAGAAAGCTCTAGCTGTAAATTTAGCTACCGTGAAGTCCCGCTGGGGGCACCATTTTGTTTTGTTATCATCTGTGAAGGTGTTTCAACTCACAATTCAGTTGTCATACAACAGTGTATTTTGTGAAACAACAGTAAACATGTCGAATTTTGTGCCTGGAAACTACGATTTGCGGACAGCATTGATTTTTTTGTCTTCTGTTCGTCTGGAGTTACCCATGATTTTTTACGTTTTGGATTTTCAAAATATATCCATTTTTCATCGCCAGTCACAATTCGATGAAGAAATAACTTTTTTTTGTATCTGGCGAGCAACATTTCGCAAATGGTTTTGCGATTTTCCTGCTGCCTTTCGTTCAACTCATGTGGAACCCATTTGCCAATCTTTTGAACCTTTCCCATGGCTTTCAATCGAATGGAAATGGCCTCTGGTGTCACACTTACCTGATCTGCAAGTTGTTGTTGGGCTTGAGGGTCATCCTCATCCAAAAATGCTTGCAATTCACTGTCTTCAAATTTTTTCGGTGGTCTTCCACGTGTCTCGTTTTTTATGTCAAAATCACCACTTTTAAATTTTTTGAATCACTCAAAGCACTGATTTCCCAAGAGCATACTCACCGTAAGCTTCAACAAGCATTCTATGGGATTCTGCTGCTGTTTTCTTTAAATGGTAACAAAAAATCAATGCTGTCCGCAAATCGTAGTTTCCAGGCACAAAATTCGACATGTTTACTGTTGTTTCACAAAATACACTGTTGTATGACAACTGAATTGTGAGCTGAAACACCTTCACAGATGATAACAAAACAAAATGATGCCCCCAGCGGGACTTCACGATAGCTAAATTTACAGCTAGCGCTTTCTATTGGCAAATTCCGGTTTCATATTTATATACCTGGTAGATGGAAAATCCGGTCAAAATTGTATGAAAATTTTAGATTCTGCTCCTTTCAATAAATTTTATTATTATAAATAAATTAGGGATTGATAAATTATTTGCCACTTCTATAATTTTGTTTTTATTGAAAACTAGTTTCAAATTTTATGCGTTCATCTTCAGTTCTAAAAACACACAAAATTCAAAAATAAGCAATTAAAAATATAGTTTGGTATTATTATACATATTAAATTAGATTAATATAAATCAGTATTATAAAACATTTATGAATTATGAATTTAATTAAGACAAAAATCAAATACATGTTGGTACTCACCAAGGTTTAAATGGATTATATCAAACAGAAAAGTTTGTACTGGTTTCTTCTCGCATTGAACTAGTAACGGAAATAACTGTAATGGAAGAAATGTGGGATGTTTGTAGGTAAATACTACGGTTTAGGGATCGGTGTTTTTCCAGTAATTCCAGTGAGTAAGTGTTTTTTCTGTTATGGGTTAGGAATAAATTTAAGATTGGACTATTGTAGATATTTATTATATTTATTTATTATAATAAATTACCTTGGTGGGTACCAACATGTGTTTGATTTCTTGTCTTAATTAAATTCATAATTCATAAATATGTTATAATACTAATTTATATTACATTTAATTTAATACGTATAATAATACCAAACTGTATTTTGAATTGCTCATTTTTAAATTTGTGTGTGCTTTTAGAACTGAAGATGAATGTATAACATTTGAAACTAGTTTTCAATCAAAACAAAATTACAGAAGTGACTAATAATTTATCAATCCCTAATTAGCTTTCAAAAGACATCCCTAGATCCTAAAATTCTTCTATTATCGATAAACTGAAAACTATTAAATCGAACAATTTTAAAAATTAAGTTGGAGTTTTGAAATAAAAATAGTTTCTCCACACCTTTTTTTCTCTGACTTAATTTTCTTTTTTTTTTTTCTCTCTCTCACAATTTAATAATTTTTCTTTTGATTTTGATCCCTGCGTACGCCCATGCACATATAAAACCAGGAATCGTTCCTTTGCTTGTGTTATACTCTGGTTAGTGACCTGTGTTTATTTTGGAAAACGCTCACAACTGTAGGAAGATCGGGGTTTTTGGATAGTGTTTTCACCAACATACATTTATATTGATGAAAAGAACGCCACTTATAGCAAGTAAGAACATGTCATGCTTTTATTTATTTTTATTTTATTATCTTTTTTATGATATCCTGTGACGAAACTGTCTTGATGATTGATATGAATCAAAATCATTTAGTTACAATGTCTACTAAAGAAAGAGGTAAAGGTGATAAATTTGCTGGCCTCTGCTTGATCCGATACATACACCTTATATTAATGTACCTTTAATGTATTTTTATGCGTATTCCATGAAGTTTAATATGATATATGGTCACAAGTAGCTCAACATGGATAGTTTTTAGAAAAATCGGACGTGAAGAGTCTTAAATCGCGTTTTTGCCATTTTCTGGGAATTTTCCCTCATTTTCAGCGCGCTTTAAAGGCTTGAAGGTTGATCCTAGAGAAATATTTCATGGACATAAAGTGTAAGTCATTTTGTCTACTTTGATTTGGTATAGAATGGTCTTCTGGGAAAAAACAATAGTTTCCAAGATATAGGTGAAAAAACAAAAAAAGTGCCAAACTTTTGACTTTTTTGGAAAAACAAGATTCCGGGTAAAATATCAGGCAGAAAACCTCAGATTCGAGTTCAGAAACAAAGAAAGCTAGGATGAACCGAAATTTACGTCTGGAACAAAATGTTTCCCTATTTTGTCCTAGTTTGTCTGGACCACCACTTAGATAACTTTAGCTTTACGGTACTTTTTTTTCTATTTCTTCTTCAAGCACCCCCCCCCCCCTCAAAAACCCCACAATACCACTTCCTTCCCCAAGAATTTTAACTCCTCTCCTTGTGGACACCCCTGCTTAGTGCCATTCCTATCTTTGGTGCCACATTTCTCTGGGTATCACATCTTTTCAAAATAACAACATCTGTTGCAAACTCTGCTGTTATAATATACAGTGCAGGAATTTTTGTGATTCCTAAAATTAACTTTTAAAAAAGCTTTAATAACAGTGTAGGAGAAATGGAAGATTAGTGACCATAAATTGTAAAGGAACTGGACTGAGATCTAATATAAGGGACGTCCAAGGAAGAAATGTTAATAGTTGAGGAAGGGATAGTCTATCAAAAATGTAGTTCAGTGCCACTAACCGCTCCTTCTTATCTCAATCCGTTTTCGGGATATGGTTTCTTAATAAAGGGTTTTCCAAGAAAACCACGTTTTCCCCAACAAAAATGCGAAGTTCTCTACTATAACTGGACATTTCTCAACTTTTGTCACCATTTTTGGAATCTACGATAAATTTCCTACAAGATAACAACCAATTCGTAGAATAATATTGCTTTGTCAAGTAAACAAGTAAAAACGAATAATTTTCATAAATACTCAGTAGAGTCTTACGCATTGAATTTTAGAGCTCCGAGTATTTATGAAAATTGTTCGTTTTTACTTGTTTACTTTGCTTTGGCTGCTATGATTGCCTGATGAAGCAATATTTTTCTACGAAATGGTTGATATCTTGTAGAAAATTCATCGTAGATATCAAAAATCGTGACAAAAGTTGTTCATTTATGGTTGAGAACTACCGACTTTTATTGGGAAAAATATGGTCCTCTTGGAAAATCCTTTAAAAAGTCATATCTCGAAAACAGATGGAGATAACAAGATGCAGTTAGCGGCACTGAATTATATTGTTGATAGACTATAGACATATACCCTATAGACCTTCAAATATAGACATTTTCTCCTGAGACATCCTGTATGCAGGGTGTACAGCTGTAGAACCAGGAAACTTCAGTGGATGATTTTGCACCTTAAGAGCAAAAAAAAAGTTTATATGAATTAAGGTCCAATTCTCCAAAGAAAAGCAAGAAATTTAAGTTTTCTCTTATTTGTAACGTTTTTTGTTGAATAGTAAGCGAGCAGTCAAAAACTATTCAAGGTAAGTTCCAATTGCACCATCGCAAAGTATTGGAAATTCTCTTTAAGAAATATAGTTTTGCTTAACTAAATCCATTGTTAGCGGTGTTTTGGGGGGAACCAATGGCGAAAAGTTTTATTTTATTTTTAAAATCGCACTTTACTTGTGAATGTTTTTCTCAGCTCCCTGCTGGGCTAAAGATATCCAATTTTCAGGGAAACTTCTACTTTTATTAAGCTTTTATTTCTTATAAATGAAGTTGAGGTTTCTTTTTGGATTGGTCTAAAATTAGCACCAGATTTGCAAAAAAGTGTGATTTTTTGTCTAACTTACTTTGTTTCCAGTCAATAAAATAACACGAAAATACAGAATAAAAATCTTCTTTATGAAAAAAAAACTTTATGAAAATTTATTTCAATATGGATATTTTTATTTTAAGTAGTTATGAATTTTTTTTACTTCCCTTACTATAAATGAAATATGTAGTAAGAAGAAGTATTGCAATCGTAAAAATTTTCGAATTCGAGTTTTCTACGGAAATATACGTTTTGAAGTCCCCTGAGTCCAAATAACCAAGTCTCGCAAAATGGTCTGTGTGTTCGTGTTTATGTGAATAGCCTAGCTCCAAAACCAAAAGTTGTAAGAAACTGAAATTACATATTTAAGGTAGGTAGATATATGCATGTGATGTTACAGCAACTTTTTCATCAAAATCGACTGACCGGAAGTGCCACTTTATATCATCGATTTTACACTTTTTTTTCCAATTTTCTCAAAATCGGCTCTAATGATTTTGATGAAATTTGCCTAATGTCTTCTCCTAAAAGCCCTTTAACTTTTTGTATATTTAATACATCACCAAGAAAATGCAGGGAAAAAAGTTATAGACAAAAGAAAAGTTTATGTTTGTATATCTCAAAAAGTATGCATTTTATGGTAAATTATGTATAAAATCGAATCATATAATAGATAATTAAATTTTCTAAAACACAAAAAAAAAATTATTTATTCAGAATAGTATTAGTGAAGATACAGCGTATCTAATACTGACT
The DNA here is from genome assembly GCA_948150685.1 of Rhaphigaster nebulosa. Classification (NCBI taxonomy): domain Eukaryota; kingdom Metazoa; phylum Arthropoda; class Insecta; order Hemiptera; family Pentatomidae; genus Rhaphigaster; species Rhaphigaster nebulosa. The sequence goes on from OX411307.1 coordinate 177,595,866, forward strand.
ACAAGACCCTAGATAGAAAGTCGATTTCGTCCGAAAGGAGGCAGATGCTAACGAACCTCTTCCCAGCACGCTGCCGACCTGTTGTCAATAATACGCTCTGTAATAATATAATGTAATAATAAAAAAGTAGAAATTAACTTAATAATTTAAAATGCTTCCATGAAAACTAAATGGAATTTTCATGGAAACTAAACCGAAACTTTCAAAATATATTTTCAACTTGACAAACCAAAAATATGTAAGACGGCATTTTCTTACTTAAATTGTTTAAAAAACTATTTTATTGTAGAGCCAGACCCTCCTATCGTCTACCGAGCTATTAACGACCTTATATTAGTCTAATAATTTAAGCGCTAGTAACTAATATAATAATATAATTTGTTTTACGTTCTTTATTTAATTCTGGGGACTTCTAAGACAGACCATCTGGTAAACAAATCTATATTATACTAATAAATCTTAATTCAAGCCCATACCACCACATCCTAATTAAACATAGATGTTGCTCTGGAGCAAGTGACGAAATTGGGTACTCATTTCAGGAGAAGGTTTGAATGTGAATTACGAAAGTGTAGGACATTCTAAGTAAAATAAGCCATGTCTGCCATTCCTAAGCCGCTACCTTAAAAAATAGCAGCATTTTATTCAAGAAAAAACATAAAATTTTCCAAAAAGTTTAAAACCACACTGTCAAGTTTTCAAAAAGGTATATACTTTTAAAATTATTAAATTTCAGGAAAATTTCCCTTATCTACTAAAATGTTCACTCATTTTTCATTCCGTGCTCAATATCTTGAAAATCAGCCACGCGAAAAATATTATAATCACCTTTTTTAAGGGACATCAAATTTGTTAAGTTTTTAGCCCTGATAAAGCTTTTATGTTCACTAGTTGACGAAATAATTTTTTTCAGAAAATCAAATTTTTAAAATAAAAAATAACTGAAATCACAGTTTTGTTAATTTATATCGGCAAAAATCATAGAGACAGTTCTTCCTATGAAGATAATGATCATGAAATACTTGATGGTACATTTAACTAGCTCTGATTTGAGGGGTAATAGACATATACGTCGAATAGTTCCCGATATAAAGTCAACAATTTTTTTTTTTCCGAAAAATGAGAAATCAATATTTTGTGAATTTATTTTTGTAAATATCATGGAAACTTTTCTTCCTATGAAGATAATTATTATGAAGAGTTTTATGGTGCATTTAACTAGCTCTAATTTGAGGGATGTCTATTAGGTACAGACCTCTATTACCTCTCAAATTAAGGCTAGTAAAATGCAGCATAAAGTAGTTTATAATAATTATCTTCGTAGAAAGAACAGTTTTCATGATATTTGCCAAAATATGTTCACAAAATGGTGATTCTCATTTTTGGAATAAATAATTATTTTTTGAAAGGCTTTATCTCAGGAACTATAAGACGTAAATATGCCTATTACCTCAAATTAGAGCTAGTTAAATGCACTATAAAGTAGTTTATTATTATAATGAAAAACTGTCTCTATGATATTTGCCGATTATTTTCCAGACTTAATACCTTTATTATATAATTTATGTGTATCGCTATGGTATAACTATGCAGAGAATTTAATTTTTCTTCCAGATAGAGCACGTGGTTAGGTATAGTGACGGGTACTCCAATTATTCTTTTTACTAAATATCGTTGCAGTTTCTCCATTGAATCTAAGTTTTCTTATCTTCATACCTGCGCACCGAAGCACAATACTGCTCTTATTGTGGAGTTGAAAACATCGATTTTTTGCTTCAGTGGTACTTGCTTGTTTGATATTATTAATTTAGACCAAATCGCATTCAAATTATTTTTACAAGCTGTGAATATAAGTTTAAAATGTGTTTTTAAACATAAGCTATGAGTTAGACTGGTGCCCAGATATGTGCAACAGTTTACTAAATCGATTAGTTTCTCCTCAAAGTACCACTTCTTCTCACTTGATTTTGTCTTATTTCTGCCGCAGATTATTATTTTGGATTTATCTATATTTAGTTTTAAACTCCATGCTCTACAATATACTTCTACTTTACAAATCATTTCTACCGCCTTTCTTTATTTTATTTATTTATTGAACATAATACAAGCTGCCATACTCAAGGGCTATGAGTATTAGGGCTGAAGTACCCATTCACACTGTATGTGCAACTATGCATACAATAAAATAAATATAAAGAAAAATAAATTGATAAAATAAAGGACACTGGTGATAAATAAATATACAATGTTAACAAAAGAAGAAGGAATAAAATAAAATAAAAAATAGAATAAAATAAATAAATAAAAATTCTAGATTACATTCATACATATATACATATTTACATTCTGCCCAGGGAACTCCCAGCCATGCCCTGCCCTCCACTTGTAGATGACAAGGTAAGACTCGAAGAGGTCCCAGCGCTTCTCTCTGAGCCGCATCACTGGATTAAAGCCAGTGGAGACTGAGTGAGAGCACTAGGGCCACAGTCGCTCAGGACTTGAGTGGAGGATCTGGCCATTGCTAGGACTCCAATAGCATATTTACAGAAGATCTCGTGGCCACTGCCGCTTCAACCTACGAGGAGGATTATAGGGATGGCTTGAGCTGGATAGGGATTGTGCTAAGGGATTAGGATGGCAGTTAAGGTTCTGTTGAAAGTTTGAAATAAGGTGAAGTACAAATGGGATGTTTAGGTCATGATGTAAGGTCTTGTTTGAAACATAATAAGGAGCGTTGACTATTGTTCGAAGGACTTTGGACTGGAAGCATTGGATACGTTTGATGTTAGAAGATTTTGCTGTCCCCCACATTTCAAGTCCGTAGGTCCAAATAGGTTTTAGTATGGTCTTGTAGATTAATGGTATGTTGTCTATTGAAAGATGTGATGTTCTATAGACTATTGAACAAATAGTCTATATAACTGGCCATATCTTCGGTTGAGTTCTAGTCTCTTAAGCCAGGTATATGGGTTCCATGTCAGTCTTTTGTCTTGGAGGAAACCAAGATACCGAGCTGTGTCGGAGGTGGGAAGTGGAATGGACTTGAAATGGACGGAGGACAGGGTCTGCGATGGAGTGCGAAGGTGACATTTTTACATTTGGATTCATTGACTTTGATGCGCCAATGGTTGCACCACTGTTCAATCGAGGAGAGGTGTTTTTGGAGATTAAAGAATGCTACTTCAGGGTCTGGGTGAGAAGGTAGGATGGTTGTATCATCAGCAAATGTTGCTAGGAAGGTATCGGGGTTTTTGGGAATGTCCGCGGTGTATAGTATTTAGAGGATAGGACCTAAGACGCTGCATTGGGGAACTCCGGCTTTGATTGGGTAAAAATCGGAATATTTAGTGCCGCAGCGAACTCTAAAGGTTCGGTTAGAAAGATGGGATCGGAGGATTAAGTATAAGGATTGGGGTAGATGGATTTTGAGCTTGAAAAGCAAGCCATCGTGCCACACCAGGTCGAAAGCTACGTCCAGAAAGGCATTGGACAAATCATTTCTTGCAAAATTTATTTCAGCATACATCAACATATTCAGTCTTCGTCCTGTGATGAGCATTCCACCCTCTACTCATTCCACCAGATCGTTCATAAACAGCGAAAAAAGTATATCGATGCTTTCAGATATACCATCCTTTGCCCACACTCTAAGGTTCGTCCAGATTTTTAGAATGTTCGGCACTTTTGTAGATATATTCAAGGTGCTTAACTTGTAAAATAGCGCTCTCTTACAAACTCGGTCAAATGCAGATTTATAGAATAAAGAATAGAAATACTTCTTGTTTTAAGTTGAATTTTAAATTTATCAGCCCATCCAGTGTAAATAAATTGTCATATGCGGAGTAACCGGGTCTGAATCCTGCATCATTTTCATATAATATATAATTTGCTGTTGTCCATTTCATAAGCCTCTCTAACAGGATTTCAGTTAATTTTTTTTCTATACTGTTAAGAAGCAATATTTCCCTATAGTTACCGACATTATTGATATCTCCTTTGAGATTTATTACTATAATTATACATTTGCTTACGAAAGGGCCCGTCTTATAAGTTCTCAGAACAGAATAAAATATGCAGAAAAATATTTATGATTGTTACTGGTATATAAATTATTACACAAATATAAGCTCGTTAAAATAAACGATGTCGATCAAGCTAATAACTATTGTATTTATGAATGCTCATTGATGAGAAAGAAGACTGAGTAGCGCTTACGTCCTTAAAGCTTCACCGCTAATAAAGTGCATTTTCTAAGGAACCATTTCGCATATTTTAAAAAGTGACTGTTGGTTTTAAAAGAAGAATAAGTGCTCCACATGTTTTATTTGGAGACTTTTTCGTTATCGTTGGCTGTTTAATTGCCATTGGTCTTGAAATTTCAACTTTCATGTGAACGACTAGAAAACATCGACTTTACTGGTGTTTATTAATGCCCAAACCAATAATTTTTTTAAATTATTCTACGTCTTATGATTTTCTAACTATTTATCTTTGCAACAAAGTCAATTATGGCTTAATTAAGCCAAATTCGGAATGACAGTGACCAAAAAACTAAATCAAGTCAAAATCGGGAGTCCTTCAATGTTTGACGTCATTTTGGCAAGGTGCGGCCATTTTTTTTCTGGGAACATTGGCTATTTTTAACCATTAATCACGAGGAACACAAATATGTGAAATTTATAGGGATGTGTGGAGAGGGGTGGGGGGTGCACGATAGGAGGATCTGGCCCACCTACTAATTGGGTTTGCGTACGGTATATGTCAAAACCTACTCGGCATCCGTAATTGCCCCACACTTAGTTTCTTTTTGCCAGTTGTTTCATTTTAATAAGTTTGTTAAAGTAGTACAGTGAAAAGTTCTCGATAAGCAGGTTATTCTCGAAAATTACACAGATTTGACGCTTCGGTGGGCGGTTAACGCTTGTTGAAAATGTAACTGGACCTTTTCTGTAGGCGACTCTAAGCTGAACAACTATTGTTTGAAACTTTTTTTTTTAATAGATAAATATTTCTAAAAAAATTAAACTATTTATAGCAAGTTTTTTCTTGAAATACTGAAAACTTCACAGGTTTGAGTCTCCGTTGAGCTGTTAGCATTAGTTTTAGCTTAAAATGTAACTAGACCTATTTTGTTGTTGATTTTAAGCTAAACACCTTTTGTTTGAAAATTATTTTGATAAAATTCATATTTAAAAACAAAGAAAGCACATTTACAGCTAGAAAGTCTTAAAGTACAGGTAGAAAGTTTTTTCTTGGAATGCCGAAAATTTAGAAGGTTTGATTTTACGTAGGTTCGTTACCGCTCGTTTTAGCTTAAAATGTGACTGGGCCTTTTTTTTTATAGGTAATTTTAAGGGGGGCAACATTTGTTTGTTACATATTTCACTAAAATGTATATTTCCTGAAAAAAAAAAAAATTAAGAAAATGCATTTTTTTTTACTATTTATTTTGGCTAAAATCATAATAAAGCTACCGATTTCGATTTCCGAATTATGATATTCGTAATCTACGCAAAATAAAGACACCATGCCCAACTTTACCGCAGAAGTGGGCCGCTTCACTTAAAAGTCTAGCTTTACTTTTTAATTATTTATTTTTATTTTTTGGTTCTTTCCTATTCTTCCCGCAAACAGGACGGGTTATTCCTACAGAATAGCAAACTATTCTAACCAGGGCGGAAAGGTCGAAATTCGTTCCGTGGGTCCGCCAAAAAATAAATTTCAACTCGCCCAGGGCGGATTCGAGCCGGCGTCGCTGCAGATTCGTGTATGTTCGCTAAGATGACTTCTTAACGGATAGAAGGATTTTTTTTTACCAATACGTGGATTCTTTAGAAAAGATCGTCGATTTTTTTTCTGGTAATTTTAAAACAACCTTAAAATCGATTTTTTTCCCGAGTTATGAGCTATCAAATTGAGACAGACGATATGGTATACTTGGGAGGTAGTGTGGTCAGAACTATGCTTCAACCATCTGATTTATCCCGTGGCTAACTAATATATGTACGCTTCTGTAAACTTAGGAAGCTTATATTAAGCTGTAGTTCCCATTATGAATAAGTTCATTATGTAATTTTATTAGAGAGAAAATTTTGTGTGCCAAGCGAAAATTTGAACGGGTTTGTTCAGAACAGGAAGCCAGTGCTCTATCTGTTTGTTCACCAGTTACCTTTTCAGTTTTCAAAGGTACTTAAAAAAAACAAAAAAACATACTATTTTTCTTTATTTTTTAATTTATTTGGATGAACTAAATGCATAAACAAAAACAAAAAGTGGCTTAAGAAATGAATTACATCTTGATAAGAAAATTACATGTATTCAGGGAATTATATATTTTCGTATATACAGCCTATATATGTTTGTGTGTATATATATATATATATATATATATATATATATATATATATATATATATATATATATATATATATATATAAATACATAACAAACCAAGGGATGTTCTTAGAAGTATCCATTAATTTTTAGTAAAGTGACATTAATATCCTTTTATACAACACTTGGTTTGCTAATGGAATGGAAATCGAAACAACGTTTAACAAACTTTGTTGAAGTTTCTAATGGAATTTAATGGATACCTTTAAAAATATAACAATACAAGATGAAATTTTTTATTCTTACTAAAACATTTTAAAATTATTGTATTAGTTACTGAAACCATTTACTTTAGGGTTAATTGTATCCCCAAACACAACTCTAGTATAATTCTTATTCAATACTTGTCGAAGCTTGCTTGCATGTTCTTTGTCCATGGTTTCACATACTACTGTCACCTAGAAGAATAAAAGATGCAACTGAGACACAAATAATATACATGCTTTTAATATTACTAGCTATGAATATTCTTTGTTGAAATTTCCTTGGTGATTTATTTTTTTTATACTGCATTTTTTTGTGCTATTTTTACTTGAATTATTTTAAATTTGAATAGGATATTTTAAATAAATTTTTTGTTAAACTCAAATTCAATTATAAGAGTTAGAGTAATAGTTTAATTTGTGTAATTACTGTAATAGATATTATTATTGATTAAATTATTTTTGGATTATTTATTGCTGAATTATACACTATTATATTCAAATAAGGACATTAAAAGTAGCCTATATATGTACATTTGAAAATTGATTAGGAAATAAATGATTGTAAGAATATATTAAGACAGAATTGTTAGTGATTTTTAGAATTGATTTTGTGTTTTTAGTGAATTTTAGAATTAAAATTATTTTAGTGGTCATTATTTAACTAATATTTTTTAATCTTATTACCTGAACACTGAATACATCTGATGCAATCCATGCTCTTTCGTGCATTATATCCTTTATTGACACCCCTGTTTTATTTACTAGCTTACAGAGATCTGCTATTCCTCCTGGTCTGTCACTTACTGTCACAGAAAATTTTACTAGACGTCCATCTACTGCTAAACCACGCTCTAAACATCTCCCCAGAATGGTTGTATCAATGTTACCACCACACAAAGGAATGACAACTCTGAAAAACGAGATATAATTTCTAAATCATTTTTCACTATCTACTCTTATGTGTTTCTTTCTGTATGTAAAGTGAAAGATGGTTGAGACAGTTTAAAACAGAATATTTTTGATCAACGTATGGATACAATAAAGATATCAATTGACTTATGAATGTATAACTATTTGTATGTTTATATACATTCAAGAAAAAATTATGTTCAATGTGCACAAGAAATCAAACAGGAATTTCATAGCTCTTTATCCAAATGATTTCAATGGAATTAAACTTTAGTCAATATAATTGATGTTTGAATTCATTGAGTTTGAAATATTCATGTTCCTTCTAAATAAACTGAAGGAATTCGATTTTCCAGTAAATTAACGTTGACTGTAAAGTTTATAGATTGCATTTAATTTATGAACTCAGTCATTTGCTTGATGCAGACTGAAAACTTAATGCTTGCACACTAGAATAATTTAATAGTATTGTATACACTATTAAACTATAACGATAAAGGATAATTGTTATTGGAGTAAACACAATTCAAGACCTGATATGATAGTGAAAAAGAAAGAGGCAATGCTCGATTATTATGAAGAAAAAATGAATATTGGCTTAATAATTTAAAAAAATATTACATAGGAACATAAGATACCTGAGTATTTCAATTAATATCACAATTATTGTGAAAATAGATTTTTAAATAGTTTAAGTATCTTATTTTGATTTGTCATTGGATAAATTTTAATTTTTTAACCGTTAAGGTAAAAAGGTTTTTTAAAAACAATTATCTGAACTTTGCAGATTTTATTATTAAGTAATGTGTAATGTTTTGGCATAGGATGACTTGTTTATTCAAGTTATTTTTATTTATAATAAAGTAAAAAAATGTAATATTTATTACTTTTTTCCTTTTAATTCATTTAATTGTCCTGCAAGAATAGCGGCTAAACCTGCAGCACCTGCTCCTTCAACAACACACTTTTCCAGCTCAACCAGACGAAGGATTGCAATAGCTAACCATTCTTCTTTCACCAGAACCTGAGGAATTAATTTTGAACAGTTTTTGTATATATTATTATTATTTTATATTTTTTTTCCACTAAAGCAGTGGGTTTCCTTAACCCAATTATTTCATTATAGATATACGTTTTATATCTATATATATATATATATATATAATGGAATTAATACGTTTTATGAAATAGTTATAATTAATAATCTGTATATTATTGTACGTCTTACACATTTAGTAAGATTAAGAACCTTTAAAAAATCAGTAATTTAAATTTCATTACATTACTGAATGCCTTAAAGACTTTATTTTGATATTATTTCAATCACTGGCCCTGTTAAAATTTACACATAAAATCATTTAAGAATTATATTAGAATTTGAAAATAATAGTAATAATAATGAAAATAGTTTTTAATATTGATGCAAAAACAGGTAATAGCTACAAAATAATTCAAAAAATATATTTTTGGAGAGAGCATCAATAAAGTACCAGCTCTGCATGAATGCTATGGAGCCAATTCAGCATGTAATCAAAGGTTACCAAGCTTTGGCTAGAAAAGGTGATATCGTATGAAATCTGATAAGAATTATATTATACCAAGCTGTGGGTCAAGTCTTATAATTTAATCAACAGCACTAAACCCTAGTATCAATATCAGCCAGACGCAATACTCTCAAATAAATCAATGCCAATATACTGGGATCAAGCTTTATCACCAGTTATAGGATTCTAGAAGAAACTTTGATAAACGAGCCTGGAGATGAAAATACCCGTAAAGCTGTTATGACTAAAATAAGTTCATAAAAAAAAAGCTTTATGAATTAAAATCAACAGAAGTGCTACCGACCAAATTATCCAGCAATGGACATGGCACCTTTCTATTATAAATGAGATCTGATTATCGCCAATCATTGTAAGAGGAAATTCACCAGCTTAATACATCGTCCACGCCCTGGCTTCACCACATTTCAGAGAAAAGATTATTTGTATACCTTTATTATTTTCAGTGTAATGTTAGTATTAAGTCTCTCCCATGTGTAATGATAATTATTGAATATTACACACAAGCACGCAGACACGCACCCCCCCCCCCCACTCACACGCGCGCGCGCACACACACACTTAATTTAGCTCACATATATTTTAAATATTCTATCTAACCAAATATAAGTTTGTTTCTCAGGTATATCTTTTATTTCAAGTTATTCTTCTAAAACTAACCTAACCTAACTAGCTTACTAACTAACCTCGTTTAACTAGCTCTTTAGTGAAGCTAACCATTATTTAATTATTTTTAAGACTGTCATCTTAACATATAGTTTATTTTATTAATAAATGTTTAAATATACTTACCATCTTGTCAATCAGAGGTGCTGCTGTTACAAATGCATTGTATCCAACCATTGGAACCGCCAGACCATCTGCTAATGTAGATTGTATGGCGACGGACACTGGCTTCCCAGCTTCCAGTGCCTGGCTAAAACTGCTACATCTTTCAGATTCTACACCCTTCATAAGGAATTTTATATTAGTTAAAATTATATATTTATCCAGTAAATTTATGGAAATAAAAGATAAGTCTTTTTAAGTTCACATTTTTATTGAATGTTTTCTGTTATTTTCCTTACTGTTTAAATAACTTACAATGACTTTAATTTTTGGATGAAGAGATTTCACAGCTAAGGCAACACCTGCTATCAGACCTCCACCTCCCACTGGAACAACTACTGCATCAATATCTTCCACCTGTTCAACAATCTCCAGACCCAATGTTCCTTGCCCTGAAATGATGTGGGGATGGTCATAACTGAAAACAAATTATAAACATTATATTAATATAGTGTGTTAATAAAATTAGAGATAATTTATTGTGATATTATTTGATGGTGAGTATTTATCTATAATTGAAAATTTCTTGTTGAGTACTTATTCATTTATATCGTTATACATTTATGAACAATGTGCTATTACAAGCACAGCTGGACACTGATTTCCTTACTATAATAGAATATTATATTCCAGTCAAACAGGGACCAAAAACGGGTTTCGTAGTTTTGGGGAAGTTCTGAAGATTTGCTCATTTGTGTTTTTTGGGATGCTTACTACGAATTTCAACTCGCCATCACGAATTTTTCTTGGAAATATAAATTAAACAAATCAATCAAAATAGTTAAAAAAATTAATCTTTTTTTCGGTTTTTCTCCCATTGAACGAAAAAAAAAATCAGCAACATCAGCCCATAATAAATTAAACAAGAGTAAATACCTTAAATTTTTGTACTCTTGTATCTTAAATTTTTTTTCGTCCGGTGTATGATTTGACATAGGGGTGTCAAACACGTACCCCGAGGCGATTTTTGTCGCCCACAGTGTTCTGAAATAAAATGAAAAAAGATAATTGTTACGCAATGCTATCGATTATTGCCCTAAATTTACTTAATTATAGAATATGTTTTAATATCCTGTTCTGTTCATATTTTTTTCTCATCATCCATAAAATCATCACTTTAAAATATAATTTTAAGAAAATTTGTAAATGTGATGCAGCTCGCGGGCTAAATTGAGTTTGACCCACCTGGTTTAGGAGCACCCACTTTTAGTCCAATGGGGTCCATTCCAATGTGGACCAGAAAGGGATCTCGGTGGAAAGTTAAGAGAAGTTCTGTAAATTTGTCCACTTATGTTTCTTAGGGTGCTGATTACGAATTTTAACTTTGCAACCTCGATTTTTTTTCAGGAAAATTATCCCTTTCCCCAAAAAATGTTTTTTCTTATCTGCTCATAACTAGAAAACCATTAGTTATTCGAATAAATTCTAATCTTCATTTTATATTAAAATAAACAAGAGTAAATCACCTACAATTTTGATTGTAATGATTTTTTTTTATTTGGCAGCTCCGTTTTGAAACAAGCACGAGTTGAAATTATGAGACGGAATGTACTCCAATCAAATAGGGACCAAAAAGGGCTCTGTCTCGCCTGTAAGTTTTGCAGAAGCTCTGAAAATTTGCTCATTTATGCTGTTTGGACTCTCGAGAGAACTTGTAACCTCTAGAGAACGCGTCTCCTGGTTGATGGATGGGGATCCCTTCATGGGCATACACAGTATAGTAAGTTGACCAACCGACGCGGAGAAATCCTACTATAAATCCTACTACATTCGGGACCTCTCGAATGTGCTCGAGGACAGATTGAAGCGGATCATGAACTGCTTTTTAATATTTATCTTCGGCACCTCGAGACGGGCCCATGTGTCCCGCCTTTACGGCGAGTTTAAATGGCTCTTTTCCTGCAACCGTAGACAATATTTCCTCGGATCTTTCCTATACCAAACTATCACCACCCACCACCCTTCCTACATCTACAGCCTCCTACAATTCAAATCTTCGGTCCACGCACTGGAAACAAGATCTCGCCTTTCTGACCTCCATACCCCCTCCCACAGAACCAAACATTCGAACGCTCCTTTCTCGCCCGCTCCTCAACCCTTTGGAATTCCTTTCCTTCTAATATCCGTCATGTTTCTTCTCTATCCTCATTTAAATTCCTCCTTTTCCAACACCTTCTTTCTCTCCAAAATGATGCTCTCTAATTGCGAAATTTCAGTTTAGGATTAACATCTGGATCAGAAGTGAATAATAGTTTTTAATGTACAAACTTCAACTTTGCTAATCAATTCATTATTTTTGTATTTTTCATTTTCTCTCTTTTTCTTTTCTTTTTTCTTGTTTTTTTCTCTTTTTTTGTGTTTTGTTCAAATTAATTATATTTTTCGATAAAAAAAACTTATTTATTGGCTTATTTGTTTTTACTGAAAATATTTTAAAAATTAACTGATTTGTATTTTGTAGTCTTATGGCCAGATAATGTTTCTGTTTTATTTGTTCGTTCATGTTATTCTTAAGGGATCTAGTCCCAAAATTAAGTTCTTTTATATATCTATCTATCTATCTATAAGTCTTTGCCCAGATGTAGAACCTGGTGATGGCATATACTGGGACAGATCCTACATTTGTGAAGAGAGGTAGGTAGTCTATAATCGATTTGACGTTCGTCAGCGACATCTTCCGCCCTACTACCAGTTGGCAGGTCTGCAACCTGTACACCAACAGCGACCACCAGGCTATTCTGACCGGGAATCAAAAAGCCTTTTGAGGCAGGAGAGAGATATGGTTCACTGGAAAACCAATACGTTTGACAGGGAATCGTTCAAAATAACTATGGAAGCAGCTTGTGAGCTATCAGGCACAGCGGAGGAGAAGGCCCGTCAGATAATGGACCTGGTCATCATATCGTGTGTGATGTGGGCTATGATTCGCAGCAATCCATGTATTGGTTGACTCCCATGTCTACTGTTGGAACGACCATATCGCTAATTGCCGTGCACGGCACCGTGCAGTGAGAAGGAGGTATCAGCGAGCAAGAGACCCGGTTCCAAGTGCTTGAGGAATAATTCAAAGCTGCGAAGCGTGAACTCCGGCTGGCAATCAAGAGGAGCAAGCGGTAATGCTGGAAGGAGCTCTGTGAAGAGGTGGACATGGATTCATGGAGAAGGTCTTATAGGACCATCATGAAAAAGTTGAAGAGTAGCGCTACGCGATCGCCTACGTGTACAGTTGCTGTACAGAGAATCGTTACCACTCTGTTTCCAGAGCAGGAAAAATCATTACAGACAGAGTCATTTCCCCATTTGACGCACCACGTGTCGGCTGAAGAGCTCAGCGATATCTGCACCAGCCTTCAGATGAGAAAAGCCCCAAGCTTGGATGGCATTCCGAAAGCGGCAATGGAGCCAAACAGGATCTTTTCCTGAAAGTCTTCAGTTCCTGGTTACGTGAGTAGTCCTTTCTGCGGCCATGGAAAAGGCAGCGCCGGGTTCTAATCCCGAAGGTAAAGGTAAGCCCATCGGACCCTTGGGCATATCGACCTATATATCTGCTTGACACAGCATGCAAAGCTTTGAGAAAATCATAGGAAATAGGATACAAGAGACCACCGAAGGTGTAGAAACCAATTTGCCTTCAGGAAAGCGAGGTCTACGGTGGACGCAATCACCTTGGTGACAGAAACGGCTCAGAAGGCTAGAGGTGGGCTTTAACTCGTGAGATGGAGCTGCATATTGGATGTCCCCACGTATCTCAGGAGGATAGTCAGTGACTACTTCAAGGATAGGATTTTGATATGTTCAACAGAAGACGAGCCAAAGAGACTCAAAGTGACGATCGGAGTACCTCAGAGTTCAGTTCTAGGGCCCCTGCTATGGAACATCATGTACGATAGATTCATCAGGCTTAGCTCACTAGAGGGTGTTAAAACAGTAGGTTTTGCTGATGGCGTCGCATTGGTGATCGAGGCAAAATACAAAGAAGTGAGCCTGAAGGCCAACCAGAGTATTTCACTGATCCGCAATTGGCTGGCTTCCGTAGGGCTACAATTGGCAGATAGCAAGACAGAAGCCCTAATTATTAGTAGCCGGAAAATGAGGGAAGAAATCACACTTAGAGTGGGTAGGCAAGAGATCCGGTCCTAGGCTTCCTTGACATATCTCGGAGTCAGAATCGATGAATGGCTAAGATTTAAGGAGCATATCCAGCGGATATGCTTAAGATAAGGCGCCTAGAATAGCCACAGGGCTGATGCCCAACGTGGGAGCACCCAGGCACAGCCGCAGGCTGTTGATATCGAGCGTGGTCATATCTATCCTGCTCTACGCAGCCGCAATATGGAAAAATGCCTAGTATACACTAGCTTACAGAAGACTGATAGTGTTCGTATATCGCCGGAGTGCCTTAAGAGTGATCAGCCTGTTTCGTACTGTTTCTTACGAAGCTGCGTGTGTGGTGGGCCAGGATCTACCAATAGAGCTGATTGCCGAAAAGAGGAGGTGTTCATATAACAGATTTAACCGCATTCCTGGGCCGAAGGAAGAAAGGAAACAGTCGACAGATGGCAACGACGCTGGGATATGGTAACAAACGGGAGGTGGGCACACAGGCTAGTTCCCTATATCCAACCCAGGGTGGATAGGGAACACGGAGAAGTTGACTACTACCTCACACATTCGCTTACAGGACATGGCTGCTTTCGAGCCGTTTGATTTATTCTGGACAATACAGTGTAATGTCCAGTATGATCAACAATAGAAGGGAGTGTGGAACACGTATTCTTCTGCTGTTCCCGCTTTCAAGAAAAGAGGGACTAATTGCGAGGGGTAAAGCAGCTGAGAATGGAAGAGAAGGAAAGGTGAGCCTAATGAAGAAGGTAGCCAAATACAGCCACTCCCTCTCCATGAAATAATACCTAACATTGGCCCCGTAGATGATGGGAAAGAGGTGTAGGGATATATATATATATTGAATAGTTGCTGAATTCATGTTTACTAGACAAGCTTTCAGGTAGAGGGGGGCAAAAAGTATTCTTGAGTAACGAGTACCAAGTATTATACTCGAATACTCCCACTAGCCGGAATGAGATATGACTGGGGATGGAAGGGATAGTTCGGTCTTCGCAACCCCTTCCATCATTAGCCATATCTTTTTTTTTTTCTTTTTTTTTTATTGGAAAAATAATACAAGCTGCCACACTCAAGGCAATAGGTATTAGGGCTATGAGAATCCATTCATACCAGATGTACAAGATAAACGAAAGAAAAAACAAACAAAAAAAACAAGGAAATAAAATAAAAATAATAAATATCATATAAAGAAAAAATGTACATTACTAGTAAAAATGAATAGATAAACAATTTAAATAACAAAAAATAAGTAAACAAACAAGAAAAAAAAATAAGTTAAGTAAAAATAAAATAAGTCATCTAAAACACATTCATACCTATATACAATATTTACAATCTGCCCAGAGAACTCCGAACCAAGCTCTGCCCCCATATGTGAATGGCAAAGCCGGGCTCCAGGAGATCCCAGCGCTTCTCACACAGTCGCATCACTGATATTAAAGACCAGTGGAGACTGAGTGAGTGCACTAGAGCCACAGACGCTCAGGACGTGAGTGGAGAAGCTGGCCATTGCCAGAACTCCAATAGCACATTTATAAAAGGTCTCGAGGCCACTGCCGTTTCAACCTTCGAGGAGGGTTATAGGGATGGTTGGTGCAGGATAGGGATTGTGCTAAGGGATTAGGATGATGAGTAAGGTTCTGATGAAATGTGGAGAATTTGTATGGAATTATATCAAGAACATACGGGATTTTAAGGTCATGGTGTAAGGTCTTGTTTGAAACATAATATGGGGCATTGACTATTGTACGGAGGACTTTAGACTAGAAGGATTGAATACGTTTAATGTTCGAAAGTTTAGCTGTCCCCCACAGTTCTAGTCCGTAGGTCCAAATAGGTTTCAGAATGATCTTGTAGATTAGCAGCTTGTTGTCTATTGATAGGTGAGATGTTCTGTTCAGTAGTCTGTATAACTGGCCAAATCATTGATTAAGCTCTTGTCTTTAAAGTCAAGTATGAGGGTTCCATGCTAGTCTTTTCTCAAGAAGGAAGCCAAGATACCGGACTGTGTCTGAAATGGGAAGTGTTGTGGACTTAAAATGGACTGGCGGACAGGATCTGCGTCGGAGGGTGAATGTGACATGCTTACATTTTGATTCATTGACCTTGATGCGCCACTGTTCGATCAGGGAGAGATGCCTTTGTAGGTTTAAGGATGCCATTTCAGGATCGGAATGGGATGATAGGATAGCGGTATCATCGGCAAATGTTGCCAGAAAAGTATCGGGATCTGTAGGAAGGTCAACGGTAAATTAAATGTAGAGAACTGGACCTAAGACGCTGCCTTGTGGAACACCGGCTTCGATTGGGTAATAGTTGGAAAATTCAGCACCATAGCGAACTCTGAAGGAACGGTTAGAGAGGTAGGATCAAAGTATTAGATATAAGGATTGGGGTTATTGGATTTTGAGCTTGAAAAGCAAGCCATCGTGCCACACCCGGTCAAAAGCTTGAGCTATGTCCAGAAAGGCGCCAGTGAAATATTGCTTGCTTTCAAGTGCAAAGGATATATGGTCATCAACGCGAAGGCCTTGTTGAGCAGTGGAATGTCCTGAGCGAAATCCAAACTGGTGTAAAGGGATTTTTTGGGATTCGAGTATTGGAAAGATGCGCTTTAGAAGGATTTTTCAAAAATTTTTGAAAGAATAGGGAGCAAACTTATTGGCCTATAGGATGAGCTATTATTGATAGGTTACCTGGTTTATGGAAAAGGATAATTGTGGAGTGTTTCCACATCAGAGGAAAGTGGGTTGTGCGAAGGATACAATTGTACGGGTAGGTAAGGAGGAGTATAACCGCTTTTGGGGGAAGTTGACGAAGGATCTGGGAAGTGAGGAGATCGTATCCAGGGGATTTTCGGGATTTAAGGTTATTTATGAGGAATTTGACCTCAAAGGGGCTGACAGCTTTTGAAGGTAAAGAGGGAGGAATCGGTGAAGAGAGGAATTCCTTGAAAAAGAAGAAAAAAAATACGAATTAATACTTTTGAAAATTACGTGAATAAATACGCTGAAAGAACAGAAGACAGTGTGACGTAGGTCTACTCCGTGCAGAGGCAGAATGCCTTCTGGAGGGATTAATGGTGTCGTCCTCTATATACCTGCTCTTAACCCTTAAGTACTGAGGCATGGTCCCTGGGACCTTTCCTTAGCCATTTCCAAAAATTTCCCCAACTACCGATTATGGGAAATCCCTGGATGACTCAGTAGCTTCCTATATTATTAGTACCTTATTGGATGTGAAAGTGAAAGGTTGATATTAAAGTTAGTTTACAAAATATAAACATCTGGTCCCACGGACCAAACGTCAGTACTTGTGTGACTTCTTTTATTTTTTCAAGGTAAGTTTTCATTTAATGTTTTATATTTATTAGTCAATATTAATTAATGATACTTTTAAATTTATAAATTTTATTAAAATATAAACTATTTTTCTTATTCTTTTCGAATTTATACATTTTTTTATTTTTTAGTTCTGTAACAAATATAGAACCCCAACCTAGCACATCGAAAATAGTAATTTCTCAATTCAATTAATCAATTGAACTAGCCACTACTTTATTGAAAAACGGGCTCACACTGGTAGGCACTCTAAAAAAAAATAAAAGAGAAAACCCTCCTGAATTTTTGCCATCAAGGAAGAGAACCGTTGGCTCATCCAGTTATGGCTTTACAAAAGGTTTGACATTGGTCTCATTTGTACCGAAAAAAGGAAGAGCAGTTATTCTATTGTCTTCAATGCACCACGGAAAACATGAGGAAGAATCCGGTAAGCCAGAAATCATTTCATTTTACAATAATACGAAAGGTGGATTTTATACATTGGACAAGGGATGCTCAACATATTCGTCAAGTCGCCGTACACGTAGATGGCCGATGGCAATGTTTTTTAGGATTGTCGATATGACTACTAACAATGCCTTTGTTTTTCACAAGTCTAGCAAAGATGTAAAATTTACAGATAGAAGTTGTTTTATAAAACATTAGGTCGCCAGCTAGTTGAATCATATTTGAAGGCTAGAATGGCAAACCTTCATGTTCCGAGGGCCATTCGGGCGAGAATTGTCGATTTATTAGGCATAAAAGTAAACACTCTTTCTGTTGATGACGTGGGAAAACTTCTGAGAAATAAGCGAAAGCTTTGTTACATATTCTCAGCAAAAAAAAATGAGGAAAACATCTTTCCTTTGTAAAAAACGCAAAAAAACCATACGCTTGGAGTGCTCCGAGAAACTATGTGTCAATTGATTGGAATAGTGACAATTTAAATTTTGAACAGTATTTTTAGTGTTATTAATAGTGTTTTAATTGTTTAAAATCAAAATTAAATATATTTTAATCAATTCGTTGTAAATACACAAGTTTTAAAATATGTAGTTTTTAATTTTTACTATTTCCTTTATTGTTCCTTATTTACTGAAATTTGAAAAAATATCATATATTAATTGATTGTGTGCAATGTAAGAAGGTTCATGTAAGTAACAACAAACAATAAAATTGATAAATATTTTATTTTGTTGTATTAATTAATTATCAAATAAGGTGGTCCGTGGGACCATGAGTCAGTACTAGCGTAAGGAAAATCTTAGTCAGTACTTGAAGGTTAAGTCTATTTACGAGTTCACTGTAATGTTTATTATAAGTGATTACTCACTGTTTATTTGTTTTCTGCTTCAAACAGAATTGCTAACAATAATGTTTATACAGTTTTTCACATGAAACTACACTGTTTTCACTGTTAAAATAGTCACTTTTTAAGAGGCGATCTGAGATACGGGCAACTAAAAGCTGGCGCATGCGCAGAACTCAGCCGTACGTAATCTAAGTGAGAGTATTCGAGTAAAATATCCAATACCCGTTACTCAGAGTTCTTTTTACCCATCTCTACATTTAGGAATGACATTCCAAAATTAACTTAAGACATCCGCTCTGTTTGTTTATTGTATCTAACGCCCTGATTTAGCAAAATTACTTCCATTTTCTGGCCATCCCATTTCTCTTTTCGAACCATTTCTGTTTTTTTGAGCATCAACTGTTGTACTTTTTTTATCTTCTCAGTTTGGTGCGACAGGTGCACAGTTGACGTTGCCCTACTCAACAACTGCCAGCTATCTCTTGCATCAATAACATGCCACCCCCTTCCACTCGGGCGCAAACCATCTAGGACATTTTCATTAACTCATTTATTGCTCATTCCCATTCCAGGACCTAGCAATTTCGGTTTTTCAATTTTTATATTTGAGGAGATACCAAGTTCCTTACAGAGGATTATTTATTACAAATATTCGTTATTTATTTACAATAAATATTCGTGAAATTGGACAACTCAACAAGTGTAAATATATATTAAGATATCAATTTATGGTATACAGTGAGTTCTGTCGGATTGTGCATGTGCAGAAGTAGAGATAACTTTTTGCCTTGCTGACTTCTAGTATCAGAAATGTTTCTTTTGGTGTAGTCATTGATGTTATGACGTATAACCATTACTATTCCATTTTAAATACGATAAAGACCTTGAGCCGGTCATTATCAAGACAAAACCCTTTAATGTTTCTGTAATTATTATTAAATATGCTGGAATATAATCTCAGCACTTACCTGTATTTCCGTTACAAACAGAACAATGTTCATGGTCCTCTCCTTCCCCCTTTCTACTTGACATAATATGTCGACAGCGCCTTATCGCAACAATGCTGAATTAAACTAAAGGGCCTGGTGTTTTGTAAGTCTAATATAAATTAATCATTATTAAGGATAGTCGAAATCGGAAAATCTTAAGTACTGGAGTTGCTTAGGGCATCAAAGAGAAAAGGTTCCAGAATGTGATCCAAAATGGCCAGATAGAAATTAATTAAATATTTTAAATTAATTGAGCCTTTTAATTGTGCACAAAACATACCCGTTGATGTAAGTAAAGCCTTTTTTTTGCGCAAGTCTCATAGCATGAGCCTTTGCTTCTTTCATGTCGTTACCCTTGACAATTACTTCTGCACCATGCTGTTTACAGCATTGAACCTGAAATAAGTAATGCCAAGAATTACTTTCTTTTTAAAAATTACAAATATCATTAACGTTTATTATAGAATTTACGATGCTTCCACTAAATTTGCTGAACAGGAATAAAATAACATAAGTAAGAATTAAGGAGAAACAACCCTTTAGCATCCTATTGTATTGAAGATATGAAGATCATCAGGTCAAATTCTTTCTATCCGCCATGAAGGATTATCAGGAATTGAACAGGAAGTAAGATAACGAACAATTGGATTTGTGCAAGAATAAAGCTTATAATAGAAGTGTCATATCTAGTCGAAAACATATAGAATATTAAGATCTTCGCTGATGATTTTTTTATGACATATTAGGGAGCATCAAATATTTTATGAATTATTTTGGATTAACGTAATTCGAGATTTTTGAGGTAATTACTGTCAGATCTGAGCGTTGCCTAAAAGAAGAACAATAGAAGGAGAAGTTGGTACAGGGATTGTCGCGTTCTATGCTAGAACTTATAAGGGTGAGTAACATATTCTGCTTGGGTTAGTAAGGGCGGCGCTACAACACTTAGTCACATCAAGTCCTCCTCAATAGTTAAAAGGAGAGATGATACGGAATTCATTGTCACCACGGGCTAATCAGCCTCTTTATCGCAACTCCTAGTCTCACATTTATAGAATAGAAACCTAGTTTTGATAGGTTAGCCTGGGGGATAACCTGAATCCCAACCTATCTGAATGGGGGTGTCGGCAGCAGGGTGCATTCTTAGGTAGTGGATTCGCTTTAATATCAACGAGTCTGCCACAGTGTTCTGAAATCTAGTCAGTTGGCTCACTGCGAAAAGGAAGTAAACCTTTCAATAAATGTCCTTTCAATCAGTGATTCTGAACGGAAGGTGGTTGCAATATCACGGAACTAGGATACGCAGAGGGGATCAGTGAGCCCACGACCTGAAAACTAACAATATAAATCTGAGGCAAATTCATAAAATGATATTTCCAAGAGGATCGTTACAGTCGGCCAGTACTATCTTGGGCTACCGAAGAACTTCTTGTGCAGATACACGCTGAATGGAACCAAGTGTCTATAAAATTCTAAAAGAACCAGGTTGATTGACTCGACAAGTACTAAAATATGTATTAGCATCTGGACTTTTTTCAAACCAGGGAAGTTCAGAGCGTTTGTCATTTCTTTATTTACACACACAATATAGGTGCTTATCATCCCAGCTTTTTATTCATTTACTTTTTTTGAGGAATGCTTAAATTGAATGAATAACCAGTAATTGAATTTAGAATGTACAATAAAATATGATTTATTGATATTATATTATTATTTTGACTTTAACAGCTAAAGGGATAACTTTGGTTCATTTAGTGGCTAACCTTCATGATGGGAGCTATAATCGGCATTACAACCGTTACTTGTATGCCAAGCCGATTCCCGTGGTAGGAAAGTGCTAATGCGTGATTCCCCAACGAAGCTGATATTACGCCATATGATCGTTGTTCCTCTGACAGCATCATTAATGCGTAGCAGGCACCTCTTTCCTTGAAGCTGTAATCCATATAATTTAATATTATTAAAGCATTCTTGAGCAAAACTAATTAATGTACAACATATAACATTATCATAATTGTAGAATGGAGATTAAAAATATTTTAGCGTATTTAAAAAAAATAAATTTCTCTCCATTAAACAGGCGTTCAAAAATTGTTCTGTTATATTTTTATAATTGAAATAACCTATGATGGTTTTACTTTTCATAGTAATCCAACTGAAATATATTAATACTAATTTATAAATATATATTACTTAGTTAATTCCAAGACTATAACTATCAGGTATACAAGGGATTATATTTAATTCCAAGTTACACAGAAAATTATTGAAAAGAGAAAATAAGGAGTTTGTTGAGAGATGGGTTGTGACAGCCGCTAGTGGTATCAGTGACAAGTTGTTCCTATTCCACAGCTGTACCTGATACTTTTTGCCACACGTACCAACTACCGTCCGTCCTAAATAAAATTAAAAAAAAAATATTTCGTAATATATATCGTCGGTTTGATGGCAAAAGTGATCAATTTCATTTTTGTGAAAATAATAGTTTGTTGCTATTTACCTGTGTCCAAATTTACACTTCATTATTGATAAAATTGTGAAATTATCAATAAATATTAGTTAATTATTGATAAACTTACTTAAAATTTTGCCAATAATGAAACGTAAATTTAGTTCAGGCACAGGTAAATAGCAACATATTTTCATTTTCACAAAAAATACAGTTGGTCACTTTTACCACCAAACCGAAGATATTTTAGATGCAAATAATGGTGAGGATTTTCTTGTACTTCAAATGTCCAATTGTTACCTCAGAACCGTGCTTTTTTGTTTTTGTAAAACATGCGCGATATTATCAGATCTAAGTAAATAAAGTATAATTATAAAAGTTATTATAAAAAATTCCGAAAATAGTTATTAAGGCGAAACCAAATCTAACCTTTTGCGTTGTTTTGGGCATTTTTGCAGTTTTTGACGGCCAGTATCTCAGTAGCTATTCCGAAATTTAAAAACTATTACATGCGAAACTTGCAGGAAATCTAGCGGTCTTTAAAATTGGGAATGACACATATTTACCTTAAATGAACTGGAAGCGAGTTACTGAGGAATAACTGAAAAAAATGTGCTTTTTCCGTTTTTCTGGATGAGGAAAAATGGACAAGAAGGAAGAGGTCGAAAAATTGGATTTTTTATATCAACATACCTGAAAGCCAAAATTACTCCACATTTTGCAATCCAAAATTATATCTCTACTGGGCTAATATCCAATTACCGGAGATCGAGAGATTACAAATTTCGAAAGTTGAACTTGACCGAATTTAAAATTTTGATACTCAGTGGACGCTTAATTTGTGCTCTATAACTTTTATCGCATGAGTTTTTCTTTTAGAGTACACATTTCCAAGCTACATTCTCATATATAGTACTCTCTAACAGTTTTTGACAATGTTGGAAGAAATCGTCGTTGTTGGACCGTCATTTTTGACCACATCACTTAATCGAATTATTATATTGTGGGACTTATTCGACGTAGAATTTAATTCCTTCAATTTATTATACAATAACTTTTTCGATTGAATGTACCGTATAAGAATCATCGGCGAAAAACAAAAAAGTCTTAAAATTTCAAGGTTTTTTGAGTGCCAAAAATTCTCTCGAGGTTACCTGTGTCAGCATTTTTTAGTTTTTACATGTTTGCACCCTTATAAACAAGTTAAAAAAATAAAAGCTTCTACCCCATCTTTTGCATCATAGACCCCTGTTTTGATCCTCTACTGGCTGGCCTATAAAGAGAAAAAAAAATAAAACGTTCGAGTATAAAAAATAAATAGTTTTTTTACGACTCAAAATTAGTTCTGTAAGGTTATTTAACGAGATAAACTTGAACCTGATACCGGTAATGCAAAAAATAAATAAAAATTTGCTATAACAATAAGTTGCTAAATATGGCTGACGTTCGGATCGCTGCTTGCGCAGATCTAATTATGAGTGTTGAAGTGAAAATGGCGTTGGTGGAGGAGTGATATTTTTGCGAAGGGCCCTCGTTTCGGTTGCAGTTATATTATAACTATCAACACTCTATATTTTTGGGCCAGCGTTTCGATCGATAAATATTTTTTCTTAATACGATTTTTATATTGCTGAATAGTGCTGTTATATTGCTGAATAAAAAAGGGCGCCAATTGAAAATCTTCAATAAATAATAACACTTTCTCTGTAGGTAACATCATGATAATAAAACAAAAATAAAAAAACAAATCAGACGGAAGAAACTCACAGAGAATAAGTAGAGACCTCGCCTGCCAAGACGTCCACACTATAAACATTGTCTTATTGTCTTGTGTTTTCCATTTCTAAGGGTGAGACAAATTCGAGTAATAAATATTTTTGTTGCATTATATAGCTATTTGATTGCACTGGCTTATATCTATTCAGATTCATGACAAGAAATTAACAGTTATTTAGAGATTTACATGCATTTAGACAAGAGTTTTTTTTTTTTGTATTTATTAAATAGGAGCAGAAACAAGTATAAAAAAAATCACTCGAAATTTGCCCTCCTCCACTTCTGCCGCCCAGGGCAAGTGCCCCTTCCCCTAGATCCGGCCCTGCTCCTCAGACCCAACATCACCTTCCCTATTTTAATCACCTGATGTAATGTTCACACTATCTCTGTTAAAAACTTAGATATCGATATTGATCAAACCTTGTCCTGGAAACTCCATATGGCCAAAATTTCTCGACGGCCAATAAGTATCCATACCAAGTTATTCCATCGTGCCCGACATCTTCTTCCACAACCAACCCGTAAGCTCCTCGTTTCCTCTATTATTTTCCCCTTTCTGACTATCACAGTATGGTATATGGTGGCCTATAGATTGTACTCGAGTACAGATTGAAGCGAATCATGAACTGCTTTTTACGATTTGTCTTCGGTACCTCGAAGTGGTCTCACGGTGCTCTACCTTTATGGCTCTAGAATTAAAGTGGCTCTTCTCCTCCACCCTGCTACAATATTTTCTCAGTTCTTTCCTATACCAAACCATCAACACCCAGCACCCTTCCTACATCTACAGACTCCTTCAATTCAAATCCTCAGTCCACCCACTGGAAACAAGATCGCGCCTTTTTGACCTCCACAGAATCTATACATTCAAACGTTCATTTCTTCCTCGCTCCACTAACCTTTGGAATTCCCTCTCTTCTAATAACCGCCATGCTTCTTCTCCTCATTCAAATTCCACCTTTTCCAACATCTCCTCACTTCCCAAACAGATGCTGAATAAGTAAACAATTTTAATTTGAGGTAAAACTTTGATCAGAAGTTAATGATTGTTTTTCAAGTTTAAGCGCCAATTTTGTACCAATTCATTATTTTTATAATTTTCATTTATTTTTTTCCGTTTTTTTTTCAATACATGTAGAGTGTAGGGCAAGTGTGCATAAATTTTACAAAATTCGACTTTACAGGACTGTAAATTTTTTATTTTTGAAACTAGATTTTTCTGTCGATTATGTTTAAATATTACATTTAAGCCAACGTTTCAAACACGTTTTCATCCACGTCATCCATTTTGATGAGACTGATCATTTAATTGAATAGTACTTAGTACGCACTTGCCCCAGCCTTAAGAGGTAAGTGCATACAAGAAAGGGACTGCGGACAAGTGGTTAAAAAATAGAAAACTGTCAAGTATAAAAAATAAGACCTATTGGTAGATAAATACCGATACAACTGAACTTCAAAGAGCTTGATATAAAAAACTTAGGTCCTAATACATACATCTTCAAATAATTTTATTTTTATTTTTTTCTAAAACTATTTAATTATTGAGTAATATTACATTCTGTCCCAGCAGGGACAATGGTAATAGTGATCAAAGAAATCATTCATACCATATATAAAAAAAAAATGAAATAACAAAAAAAACTTAATACAAGAAATAATAAATAAACTTATCTGAAAAAATATAAACGTAATATCTTAACCGTAGGCATACTTATATAACTATTTACAATCGGCCTGGGAAACTCCGAGCATGATTGAAAAGTATGATGAGGATTGAAAAGCATGATTTCTAGAATATGGAAAGCGGTATGGAGTTAAAATGAACTGGCGCATAGGATTTGCGTCGGAGGGTAAACGTTACGTGCATGCATTTAGATTCGTTCACTTCGATACGCCAACATTACACCAGCGTTCGATCTGGGAAAGGTGCCTTTGCAAGTTTAATGATGTGTTTCAGGATCTGAGTTGGATGATACGATGGCGGTGTCATCAGCAAATGTTGCCAGGTAAGTTTCGGGATAAATATGAATGTCAGCGGTAAATAAAATGTAGAGGATGGGTCCCAAGACGCTGCCTTGAGGAACACCGGCCTCAACTGGATAATGGTTGGAAAATTCTGTTCCACAGCGGACTCGGAAGGAGCGTTTAGAGGGGTAGGATCGGAGGACTAGGTATAAAGATTGAGGTAAATGGATTTTAAGCTTGAAGAGTAATCCGGCGTGCCATACCCGGTCGATAGCTTGTGCTATGTTCAGAAATGAACCCGAAAAATACTGTTTGCATTCTAGGGCTGAGGAAATCTGGTCAACAACTCGGAGTCCTTGTTGAACAGAGGAATGTTGAAAATGAAATTCGAATTGATGGGAAGGAAGATTTTGAGCTTCTATTCTGAGAAGGATCTTTTCAAAGGATTGGGAGTAGACTAATTGGTCTATAAGATGTCATGTTGTTGGGAGGTTTGCCTGGTTTTAGAAAAAGGATGATAGTGGAATGTTTACATAAGAGAGGAAAGTGGGTAGTACGTAGGTGCAATTGCAGATGTATGTAAGGAACATGACTGCTTCAGGTGGAAGTTGTAGAAGGATCTGAGAGGCAAGAAGGTCGTATCCAGGGGATTTACTGGGCGTTTTATGGCGTGGCGTTTGAAATGGAATAGGTCTATGAGGTGATGCGGTGAATGGTTTTTGTTATTAGTTCTTTGGGAGTGACTGGGGGAAGAGGCAGTCCAAACAGCTTGTTGTACTGTGGTGGTAAAGGAATACATAGCGTCATCAAGGTCTTTTGGGGTTTTTGGGCTTACTCTGAGGTCAATTTCATTGTTCAGGATTTGACGAAAGAAGGTCCAGTTAACTGGGCCTCTGATGAAAGATGGTTGGGAGGATTTCGGAATGGGAGCTATTGATACTTTTAGGATTAATGGGCTATGATCAGAGAAAAGTTCATCAAGGCGAGTAATGGATCAGTTGAGAGGGCCTAATCCGCTGTGGATGAAGAAATCCAGGATATCAGGATTATGGTCAGCATCAGAAAGCCAGTAGGTAGGGGAGTTGAAAGGAAGAAGGTTAAAACTTTGGGAACTGAATGCAGACAGCAATGTACGTCCACGAGAATTCTTGGTTCTGGAACCTCATTGTTGATGCTTGGCGTTTAAGTCTTCACCTAGAACAGTGGTTCTCAACCTGGGAGGGAGGGGAGAGGCACGGTAAAACTAAAGGGGAGGCGCGAGCATATCGAGAAAAATATATCAACAAAATGTAATTTTTTTATATATGTTTGTTGATTAAGGTGAACACTCCAATATATAAAAATAAAGGCAGGCTGCTTTTATTTCACCACTTTATTTATTATGATGCAAATTTTCGGCCTACAAGCCATCCTCAGGCATCTCTGTAAAAAACCCCTATTTAGTTCAATTTTTAACATATCACAGAATTAATTATACTTAAATATTCTAATAAATGCAATATACATACTAAAATTATTTAAAATGAATATACTGTCATATTTAAGTCCAAACCGGACCAAGCCGAAATATACAGCGTCACTAAAAAAAATTGAATAAATAAACAGTTAATATAAAAGCAATAACAAAATTGAGGTTGGATCAAATTTCATTACAGTTTGAAATGCAAAATTCCTATTAAATTGATATCAATAAAACACTTACAACTTCAAAAATAAAATAACAATACGGGAGCCATCTCAGTCACCACAGCCATCACAGGTGAAACTCCATAGAAGAAGGCAATGCAATGTTACAGCCAATAATGACGACTGAATAATTTACTTAGCTATCATTAATAATTTTGCAACAATTAATCTACATACATTGAAACCCCCCAAAATACAATCTATTAATTAATAAATCTAATATCATATTAATTTAAATAAATCAAAACTTCAATTTAGTAATTATATTAGCATATGTGCTATTCAAACCATTACTATCAGATTTAAAATTGCACACTCCATTCAAATTTTTTGTTATGTATATGGACTCAAGTATTTTTCTTTTATGATTATTATTTTCTGTTGCAATAATCTTCGTATTAGTAAAATCAAAATTATGCTTGTTTTCATGGCTATGCGTGGAAAGACCTGTAGCTTTATTAAATTTTTTAATTTTGGAATTACAATTACTTCTATGTTGGCCAATTCTGTTTTTCAAATTTTGTTTAGTTTGCCCTATATAACAAGTCTGTATATTATTATCACTGTTTTTATTAATATTTCTACACTCAATGCATTCAACCTGATAAATAATATTTGTTTTGTCTTCTTTTTTATTTTATCTTTGTTATTGGTATATATGGCTTGTAACTTATTTATTCATTTTTTACCAAATTTGAGATCATTAATGTCATATTTTTTTAATGTTTCGGATATTGAGTTAGTCAATCCATCTATGTGGGTTAATGAGTAGTATTTGAACTTATTATTTTGATTAGTTCCATTTTCATCCACACTTAATATTATGTTTTCCGTTAATGTATTATTATTACCTGTTTGTTTAAAATAATAAGTGATCAGTTTGTTCGCGTTACTATCATGCTTTGGCTTGTTAAAGTTGTGACCTATTATTTCATCGTTTTGCTGTTCATTAATTTCGATGGCCTTCGTACTATGATTACTTTTAGTATATTTAGCCTTATTCCATAAATTGTCTATTAATTTTTTAGGATACCAATTTTCCAACAAGATTTTATAAATACTGTTCTTAACTATGGACTTGGTCCGGTTTGGACTTAAATATGACAGTATATTCATTTTAAATAAGTTTAGTATGTATATTGAATTTATTAGAATATTTAAGTATAATTAATTCTGCGATATGTTAAAAATTGAAATAAATAGGTTTTTTTTACAGAGATGCCTGTGGATGACTTGTAGGCCGAAAATTTGCATCATAATAAATAAAGTGGTGAAATAAAAGCAGCCTGCCTTTATTTATTTTTATATATTTTTTTTATTTATTTTACTGAAAACATTTAACTGAAAAGTTGCCCGATGCTTTCCCAGTCGGCCGCTACGGCTTAGTGCTTGAAACTAGCTAAAAAGACGTAATCTAGAACTCAAATTATGGGGTGGCGGAATCACCCACAGTAGCAGATTTGTCCCACTCTCCCCTAAAAGTTAAAGCGAATCCAGGCGAATCTTACAACTAATTAATAAAAGAAAACTTTAAATTTGTATAAAATGAAACTCGTTCTATACATTTTTCTAAAAGTTTCCAAATTTTTATGACTGTGATTATTCCTTCCTCTTACCTCCACAACGTTCGTCGAACATGATAAAATTATTTTTTACACCCATATTCCGGAGCAGCCAATTGTTAACTGACTGCAGAATTTTCATCCCATTATCAGATCCTCTATACAAACCCTGGATTTCTTTATTAATATCTGGAATTTACCATCATCAGACTTGATTGAAGAAAACATTTATGTATACATAGGTACTAGCTAGAGCTATATTTAATCTTAGTTTTTCGGCTCCTAAATTTACGATTGGCCCTTTTGTCTGGTTGCTGTCTCAGCAATCTAGAGGGGCAAAAGTCGACATAACTGAATTAATAGTTATTTAAGTCAAAAAGATTGGTAATTATCTGGAAAAAGATCTTTTTATTCCGGAAATATTTTTTTAGGCAATTAAAATATGAATTTCACAAGATCTTATCCTTGAAACTAAAGCATTTTCAGGAAAAGTCAAAAATACAAAACAAATAATAAAATATTACTAAAAAAATATATTTAAATATATACAACTAACCTATATAAGAAGATACGTCTGGCTTTTTATGGACATATAACGAGGATGAACCCAACAAGGATGACCAATCGGCTTCTCAACTACTGGAAGAACAGGAAGACAGAACACCATGGCTGATAGAAGCGAAGAAAGGCTTGCAGGAACTGGGGATAACGGATGACGACATCAGAACCCGATCACCTCTCAGCAGAATAATCAAACAAAAGAGGTTTCAGGATAGACCACCTCCAGGAGAAAAGTTATGGCATTGAACTTTGTAAATTTGTAAAATACATGCATTGGCGAATCCAGAGGAAGGGGGCACCCTCCTAAAGAAAAAGAAAATTTTAATTTTTGTAATATTTTTTTATTATACCCTCCATATTTTTATTCTACGCAAAACAAGATTTTTTTTATAATGAAATAAGTAGTTATTTTATATTTTGAAACTCATTACTCCTAAATAGAAGCACGAAAGAATCCCGCATGATTCGGAGAAACAGTTTAATAATGTTACTAATCGTAAATATCATTGTTAATAGATTTTGTTGTTGTTTATAGGCATTAAAAAGGAAATCTTGATCTTAATTATTTCTCATTAAAAAGGTTATTTACCAACCAGAAACAGATACAACTCTCATGCTACTTTAAGTAGGCTCTGCGGTAAAATTATTATTATTTATTTAAAAAAAATTAAATAGCATCTAAAAACTATTCAAATACCGGGACCTCATCGAACCAAACTGGTTGCCACTTCACACTGTCCACAATCTCTCTATCAAGCCATTGCAAACAGGCAAACACCCTGAACTCTATTGAAGAACCGAAAGGATGTTTTCCAACTGGATCGAAGATAGTTGCTCGTCATGAACTTGGTTCGCCAACCTCCACGCACAGGCGAAATACTGAGAAATTGGTCCGCCGAACCTTAGCCTGCGGACCGGGTTCCCATGAGTGGAGTGGGCTTTAATGGCATTATTAATTATATACTTTTTTTTTATGTCGTGTTTTCTGTTCTTATACTATAGTTTTTTTTGGTCTTTTAATTTATGGCCTTCTCGTAAACAAATATATAATTATAGTAATAAATCTTAATCCAGGTTCACACTTCAACCTCATCCTAACTAAACATACATACTTAATTACCTGAATACCAATGTTCCCATAATAAGTGGCTGCACTACGTCGAAATATTGAATAAAATTGACAAACGAAAGATGTTGGCACTTTATGATATAAGCTTTATCTGCTAGTTTGTTTCTTCTATAATTGATGTTTGATTTTTGTTAAATAATCAGGTAACTGGAAATTACATGTTATTTAAGTAAAGTATCTCTCTTACTTCCAAAAACAGATAATAATATCATTTATTTTCAGAAAGGACTAGTTAATCCATAGTAGAAATTTGATTGGAATAGTAGAAAATTGTTGTTGTAACTGTCGTCTTCGTCTTCGCCATCATCTCCATTGTCATCGCTATCTTCGACTGACCATATTTTTTTAATGTATACTCCTGATTTAGGACCTGAACACGATTTCATTTTGGTTCCACAGATTCACTTTAAAAATCATTGGTTCCTTTATGAAGTATTTGATATGGATTCTTGGATTTACCAGCCTAAGCAAATGAAATGTGTAAAGGGGGTTTATTGGACCACTGCAAATCCCAAGCCTGGGTAAAGGAGGAACATGAAATGCGCGCTCCCTTTATAGACCAGGTGCTCTTACTGAATTTAAGGACCAATTACCCCAACTTGGCATAGATGTCGCAGCCATTCAAGTGATAAGATGGACGGGATATGGTAAATTCGGCAGAAATGAGTTTGACTTCTATTATAGCGGAGGTAAGAATAGGCATGAATTTGGGGCTGGATTCCTGGTCTTAAATCGTACGAAATCAGCAATCCTCGATTTCCAACCGCTAAATAATAGAATATGTACTATGAGGATTAAGGGGAGACGTCATAATATTACCCTGATAAATGTAAATACACTGAATATGGAATAGAACGAAGAGAAAAAGGAAACATTTTATGAAAAATTGGACAAAATTATCGACAAATTATTATGTTGAAGGAAACATGGAAATAGTGTTTGCTGATTTCAATGCACAAATAGGAGTCTGCATTCACTCTGGCCATTGGGAGACACAGTCAGCTTCAAGAAACAAATGACAATGGTGAACGATTGATCAGCTTTGCGGCGTCTATCGCGCTATTTATTACGAAAGATTGTACTTCTTTCCTCACAAAAACACACATAAAGAAACTTGAACCTCACCAAATGGCGTTACAACACTAATGTACCACATGCTGATTTCATCCAGGCACTTCATCTCAATAAACGTTGTTAGGTCATACCGTGGACCTGATGTGAACTCAGACTACTATTTAGTTGTGGTAAAGATGGCCCAACGAGTGAGACTCTTATGTCGTAGAAACGAATAGTAGAGATCCAAATGGGACAGAACAAAGCTCAAAGAGGAGGAAGTTAGAAATTCATTCCAATCAAGTATTGAGCAAGGAGTGAAGAATATCCCTGTAGTTGAAGGAGGAAGAGAGGTGGGAGAAGAGTAGGAATTCCTGAAGCAGTTCATAGAGGACTCAGCGGACCAGGATTGTCAGAAGGATAGGAGGATCGATAACAATTGGTTTAATAAGGAATTTGAAGAAGTAGTGGCGGAACAGAATGCAAAGAGATCAGTTCTCTTAAGCCGAGACACTAGACATAGTTGGAAAGGGCACAAAGAAGCAAGAACTAATGCAAAAACTGGAGAAAAAAATGAAGCAAGCGCTACTCATAACATAAGACAATTTTTCCTTTTTCTCTTCTTTCTTTTCCATATTCAGTGTTTGTACATTTATCAGGATAATATTATGACGTCTCCCCTTAATCCTCATAGTACATATTCTATTATTTATCGATTGGAAATCGAGGATTACTGATTTCGTACGATTTAAGACCAGGAATCCAGCCCCAAATTCATGCCTATTCTTATCTCCGCTATAATAGAAGTCAAACTCATTTCTGCCGAGTTTATGCCGTCCATCTTATCACTTGAATGGCTGCGATATCTATGCCAAGTTGGGGTAATTGGTCCTTAAATTCAGTAAGAGCACCTTGTCTATAAAGGGAGCGCGCATTACATGTTCCAAATTTAAATACCTTTGTTGTGAGAGTTCCAAGTCGTTTCCGTAAGACAGTCCGATTTCCAAGGCTACGTTGTGGAGCGTTAGTAACTAGATACTTTTTTATAAGAGGCGGGTTGTCAGCCTTCCTCTTAACCCTCCTCCTTTACCCAGGCTTGGGATTTGCAGTGGTCCAATAAATCCCCTTTACACATTTGATTTGCTTAGGCTGGAAAAATGTGTAAAAAAACTTTAACACTACACTGTGCTATTATGAAGCACTGCAGATATATGAAATAATACGGTAGTGGGAGCTGTGTTGGAGAGCGCCGGTAATGGTGGAGGCAGGTAGCGATTAGATCTCTATCAACATTCGACTAATACCATTGCCTCTGTTTGCAGACCGCTATTCAACCTTTTATTCGATCAGCTCAGATGTGAAAGCAGTACTAAATTATCTATTGATATTAAACCAAGCAATTTTAATTACTCACTGACGGCAGGTAATTAATAAATTGCAGGCTTGAAGAGAAGAAAGGAGAAGTTTCTCTAGGAAAAATACAGAAGAGGTGGTTACGCGTTGACGCGTTTACGGTTGAAGCCAGACTATTATTTCATATGACCTCTATCATTTTTTGTAAAATACTGTGGAGATATTGATTATTAGTTGATATAAACCAGAATAATAAAGGATAGCTGTTTTAATTCTCAGAGTATATGTTATATTAGTTACATAATCCCCTGATTTAGTCCAATTAAAGAAGTGTTCATCGATAGACTTCTTTACCAAGCCTATCAATACGCATATCATACTTCATATTACCGGAAAAAAATAATATATTTTTTTATTTTGAGTAAAAACAATTTTTAAGGTGAGTTAAAAAGAATAATATCATTGTTTTTTGAAGTCTGTGCTAAAATAAAATAGTTGATGTTATTGATAAATTAACTAATTATGATATATAGATAGATAGATAGATAAAAGAACTTTATTCTGGGACTAGGTCTCTTAAGAATAACATGAAGGAACCAATAAAACAGTAACATTATCTGGCCATAAGACTATAGAATACAGAACAATTAATTTTTACAATATCTTCTGTAAAATAAATAAGCAAATAAATAGGTTTTTTATCGAAAAAATATAATTGATTTGAGCAAACCAAAAAAAAAGAGAAAAAACAAGAAAAAAGTAAAAAAAAAAACACAGAGAAAATGAAAAATACAAAAATAATGAATTGATTAGCAAAGTTTGTACATTAAAATCTATTATCCACTTCTGATCCAGATGTTAATCCTAAACTGAAATTTTGCAATTAGAGAGCATCATTTTGGAGAGAAAGAAGGTGTTGGAAAAGGAGGGATTTGAATGAGGATAGAGAAGAAGCATGGCGGATATTAGAAGGAAAGGAATTCCAAAGGGTAGAGGAGCGGGCGAGGAAGGAGCGTTCGAATGTTTTGGTTCTGTGGGAGGGAGTATGGAGGTCAGAAAGGCGAGATCATGTTTCCAGTGCGTGGACCGAGGATTTGAATTGGATATTGGAGGCTGTAGATGTAGGAAGGATGGTGGGTGGTGATGGTTTGGTATAGAAAAGATCCGAGGAAATATTGTCTACGGTTGCAGGGGAAGAGCCACTCCAACGTAGGTGGGACACATGGGCCCGTCTCGAGGTGCCGAAGACAAATCTTAAAAAGCAGTTCATGATCCGCTTCAATCTGTCCTCGAGCACATTCGAGAGGCCCCCGTATACCACACATCCGTAGTCAAAGTGGGGAAAGATAATAGAGGACACAAGGAGTTTGCGGGTAGTTGTGGGAGAAGATGTCGAGAACGATGGAATAATTTAAGGGTACTTATTGACCGTCGGGAAATTTGGGCAATGTGGGGTTTCCAGGAAAGGGTTTGGTCGATAATAATACCCAAGTTTTTGATATCATTTAGGATTAAAGTTGGAAAGGTGTCATTGGATCTGAGGAGGGAATTGGAACCTATGACAATGGCCTGAGTTTTCATAGCGTTTAAACTTAATCTGTTCAGGTTTGCCCAGGCACTAATTCTATCTACGTCTTCCTGGATACTGGCAAACGCTACTAATAGCTCAGAAGGAGGAAAGGATAAATAGATTTGGAAGTCGTCGGCATATAAGTGGTGGGAACAGTGGTGGATTGAATTAGAAAGATCATTTATATAGGTATTGAAAAGCAGTAGGGAAATACTCGAACCTTGGGCTACTCCTGAGGACAAGGTAAGAAAGGAAGATAGGGGTCGATTAGGAATGGTAACTGCTTGAGTCCGATCGGAAAGGAAAGATTTGAACCATTGGATAGAGCTGTTGGAAAAGGATAGTGATTTTAATTTGGTAAAAAGGATAGAATGGTTCAGGGAATCAAAAGCTTTAGAAACGTCAAGGAGTATTAATACAGTTAATTTTTTTCGGTCCATAGCGGTATGTATGTTGTGATTTTGACTAGCGCGGATTGTGTGGAGAAACTGGGACGGAAGCCGGATTGGAGAGGATCAAGTAGTTTGGACTTTTCAAGGAAGTTTGATATTTGTGATTGGACTATTCTTTCTAGAGGTTTGGAAAGGTTCGAGAGGATGGAAATTGGGCGATAGTCTTTAGGAGATATAGGATTGAAGATTTTGTTAATAGGATGGACTAAGGCTTTTTTCCACGAGGTAGGAAATACTAAGTTTTGGAGGGAGAAATTATAAATGAAGAGAAGAACTGGAAGGATTTCGGGGGAGACATAATTTTAACAATTTAACAGGTATTCCATCAGGCCCAGTGGAATTGGTGTGAGATTTCATTATGGATGAAATAAGATCGCTAGGGGAGATGTAGGAAAAATAAAAATTATCAGAGTTGAATGATGGAACTAAGGAAAAGCAGGAAGGAGGAGTTGGAGGAGTGTTAGAGGAGGCTGATAAAAAGTATGAATTTAATTCATCGGGTGAAACTGGGAAGACTGGTGAGGGAGAGGATTTACAAAGGTAGAGTTTGCGAAGGAGTTGCCATTTTGATTTAGCATTGGGAGCAGAGGAGAGGGCTTCATGATAGTGATTGGATTTCGCTCTCCTAACAGTTGCCTGTGTCAAATTGCGGAGTACCCTAAACGCTTGGTAGTCGTCTGCTAGCCTAGTGCGTCTAAAGCGTCTACGGGCTTCCTCACGCCTTCTTTGCATATCTTTAATTTGTTGACACATCCAAGGAGCAGGCGGCCGACGGAAAGTAGAGGTTTTGAGTGGGGCATGGGTATCAAGGATGTGGATGAGATTAGAGGTGAGGGTATCGACCATGGAATCATTGGAAGAACAGGAATATATTTCATTCCACTGCAGCGTTTCAAGGTCAGGTAAAATATTTTCATGTGTGAGGGCGTCTAGGTTACGGAAAGTTATGGTTTTAGGGAGGATCGTAGGAATTTAGATATTGTAGGATATTTGGATTAAGTCGCGAGAGGACAGAAACGGGACAGGTAGTTGAGGAAAGGAAAGGAGATTACGTTCTGAATCGATGACATGCAGATCCAACCAGGTGTCGGACCGGCAAGTGTGATGGGTGGGAGAAAATGGGACGATGAAGAGATGGAGGGAGAAAAAGAGATTTTCAAGGTAGAGTCTGTCGTTGGAATCAGATAGGAGATTGGTATTAAAATCACCGGAAATTATTATATTGTTGTAGAGAGGAACATAATTGTAGAGAGTTGATTCAAAGGATGAGTCGAAAGGAACCAGAGGAGGGCGATACACCACAGTGTGTAGGAGAGGATGTGCATTGGAGGAAATTTCAACGACAAGGAATTCAATATGAGGATGATCGGATGGGGATGAGGTATCTAGGATTCGGAATTTCAGGCTGTTATGAACATAAAGACCGACACCTCCACCAGTCCGGCCCATCCGGTCATGGCGGATAAAGGAATAATTAGGTAGGGAAACAGAAGAGGAAGGAATGTAGGGCTTTAGCCATGTTTCGGAGACTGCAATGGTATGGTAAAAGTTATGGGTAAAATACTGCAGAAATTCATCATAATGAGCTGGTAAGGATTGGGAGTTAACGTGACAGGAGGTTAGGGCACTAGATAGTATGGGAAATTAGACTGTATACAGTATTTAGCGGAAAGATGCGAATAACAACGACGAGCTGTAGAATAAAATCTGAAAAAAAAGTGAATAATGAACGTAACAATTAAACAAAGAGATATATAATAAAGAAATACATGAGAAGATAAAAAACGTGCTTCTATTGAAGTAAAAAATATAGAAAAAATAAATTCGCCACGAAACATAGCACTTGGGGTCCATTGAGAGTTTCCAAATCCGACCGGTGGGTGGACGGGTGCCAAAACGTCAGCAGAACGTATCGAGGTCTTGAGCTTCGTCTATGTAAATTAAGGGGTGGCCGTCATCCTTCCAGCAGCGCACTCTTCCGGCCGCAAACCAGACATATTTTAATTTTCCCGCCGCTCTCTTCTGTCGAGCGAGCCAGTACAGGCGTCTATTAGTGGGAATCATTTCTTCCCCGAGATATATCCGGTGGGCATCGTTCTCTTGCCAGCCAATATCCCGGGTGGAGAAGTCTCTCTTTATTTTTCTCCGCTGCACTAGCTCGTCCCGCACAGACTGCCTGACGAAACGGGCAATGACAGGCGGCGGTCGGGGGTCATCTTTTTTCGGTCTTCGGCGCTCTACCATGTCGAGATCCTCTATATTAATCTTGACACCGAGGCCGGCTCCCACGCTGGCAACCAGAGCCGCAGGAGTCTCCCCCGCGTGGATCGGGATGCCCCGTATCTCCACCGACCTGGATAGTAGGCCCTGTTCGGCCTTATTGAGTCTGACTTCCAGTTCACCGACCCTTGATTTCAGAACTTTATTTTCGGAGATCAGATCTTCCATCAGCTTCGATTGGCCCTCGAGATGGCTTTCTATTTTCGAAAGCCTCTCGTTTAGCTCAAAGCTTAGCTCACCGTATTTTTCAAGCGATGACTTAATGCTTTTGATGTTCTCGTTCACGTGAGCGCTAAGCCGGTTTACTGCCACGAGTATATCAGCCGCAGACGGTTCAGAGGTTTTCTGTTGTGAATTCCTGGACGGGCTAGGCGTTTTTTCTCTTACCGGGCCTGACTTTTTCGCATGGTCGCATTTTTTACAGTACCACGTCTTTTTTTGTAACTTAAGCGCCTCTATTTCTTTATCATTGAGATTACAGCATTTGCCGTGAAAAATTACGCGGCAATTGCTGCAGCTCAGATTAAATTTGTCCTCTCTCGTTACAGCACTATTACAAATCGAGCACTGCACCATTATGACCGATAAATAATAAACAGTACTTACAATCGTGTGTTTGTCAACAGTGGTGAGCGTCAATGGTCTTAAATCCTCTGTGCCTTTGGGGATTAACTTACTTCCACAGCCCGTAGCACTGTTAAACTCGAACTTTCTTCGCTAATTTCGGCTGAACCGTGAATATTGAAGTGCGTGGCTACTGTAGGTTTGTAATTGATTGTGTGGTCCGTGAAGGCGGCAAAAAAAAAAAAATGATAAAATAACTAAAATGAGGTTTTAAAGAAAAAGAAGTACAGGTACGAAGTTGACTGGTTGCCGTCTCTGGCCAGACTGTTTGGCCATATACACGTTTACGGTTATACGGTTATATACGTAATAACTAACTAAAATAATATATATTTAAAAAAAAAAATTAAATATAATACACACAAATTTCAGTAATTTGAGTAAGTAAGAAATTTGAGTAAGAGAGGAGAGAAGTTTTAATCGATGAAATTTTCAGGAAGTATAAGTTATTTGCTATTTGGGCAAGTCGTCCTTGAAGAGATTTTATAAATTGTATAATTGGTAAAAGTTGATAAAACGGCTTAACTTCCTCTTAATTTTGGTGAAGACAAAAAAAAAAAACTTATTATCACATCTATGAATTGATTTTTTTTTTAAAGTTATTTTTTAATTATTAGTAAACTTTGATCCTACCTATTAATTTTTTAAAATAAGAAAATGGATCAGGATACGAAACAAAACTTTGTTTCTTCTAAACTCTATATTAGCAGAAAATGCTTTCTTAATATATTGAAGAAAGGTATTTGTTCTACGAAGTCGTACAATGGAAGCCTTGTGAATTAAAATAATCCGCTAGCATTGAACATCGACATGTTAAAGTAAGAATTGCTGGCAACAGTTCTAATCAAGTTCCGTAGTGAGCGAATATGAGGAATATTATTTTATGACCAATTATATAATTATCATTGCTGTTTATAAATCTTATTTAAATATTTTATTCTAAACACATCTTGTGCACGCCCGTACAAAAAATACATAACATAGTAAGTCAAATAACAAACATTTCCAAGTCAATTGTCACCTTTTCTATTTCAATTGTGACCCTTTCCAATTCAAATGTAACTTTTTCCATTCCAATTGTAATTGTATTATTTGTGATAAGTTATGAGATGCTTTTTGAATATTTAACTGACTTAAGAAAAAGAAGCAGGTTCTCAGTTAACTCGGGATGCGTTATTTTTGGCTAATACAAAGAGAGAACTGTTATGCGGTTGGCCCTGAATTAATATAGCATTTCCAAGTCAATCGTAACCTTTTTCAATTCAATTGTCACCTTTCCCATTTAAATTGTAACTTTTTCCGTTTCAATTGTAACCCTTTCCAATTCAAATGTAACTGTTTCCTATTCTAGTGTGACCCAACCGGACATGAATTAATTCTATTTTATTTATTTTATTATTAAAATGATTATTTTAATTAAAATAATGACTTTTGAAATAATTTGAGCATATTCTTCCGATATTTTTTTCGTTTATTAGATAATTGATATTAATTAAGTGCTAATTTCAAGAATTAAAATTATTGAAAAAAATTTGTTTATTTATTTTATTTTTTTCGATGGTGGTATGTGGATTTTATTGATTTGGTGATCAGTTATTAGGTTTTTGAATTCGCTAATGTGGAATTTACTATCGATATTTTGTTCGACCAAGATCATTTCTAATAATTTATTAGTTCGCAAAATTCTTCTGTATAGGTTTCGTTTATTAGGTTTTCAAGAACGCTATTTCCGAATTTACTATCGGATTTTCGATCGCGTATACTCATTTCGAATTTCCGCAGCTGTTGAAGTTTTTTTTTTTTATACAGCGAACGTTTATTAGTTTTTCGGGTATTCTGAATCCATTTTTTGAATTGGACTTTTGATCGAGCATGTGTATTTCGAATTACTATTACAGTTAACATTTATTTGGTTTAGATATCGTTTATTAAGTTTTTCGAGGACGATATTTTCGAATTGCTAGGAAACGGGTAAAAAACTGGCGATGGTAAAAAAGAAAATGTCACTGAAAAATGAGATCCAAGAACTGGAGGATTCTAGACGAAACAATGAAACTAGGAAGTTCTTCCAGAAAGAACAAATTATACAGAGGAAAGGGACTAGTCCGTCCATAGGAGTAAGAGATGAAAAAGGAAATATAATGATCCTACCGAATGATGTACAGAATAGATGAAAAGTTTACTTTGGTGATCTTTTGAATTCAGAAACATAAGAAGATTCTACATGTGTCTCCCATCGAATTGTCAGGCAAGATCTTTGCGATGAGCACATTTCCCTAGATGCAGAATACATCGAAGAAATAGTGACCAAACTAAAAACTGGAAATCACCGGGAGTAGATGGTCTACCAGCGGAACCGTTCAAGAATGCTGGAAGTGAAATGAGAAAAGAACTGCAAGAGCTCATAGCGCAAATGTGGGGGAAAAAATCAATACCCAGTGATTTGAGCGAAGGGATCATTGTTCCAGTTTATAAAATAAAGGGTGACCCTACCCTATGCTTTAGCTATAGAGGTAGGTATAAATCTACTAAGTACAGCATACAAAGTTTTCTCAATAGCGTTGTACATCACTACTGCAGTATGTTGAGAGGAAGTTTTGGGATCATTTTAAAGAAGTTGAGAAGGAGAACAGATCAGTATTTTTTCGTCTTTAAACTATAAGCCATTTCCTCACAAATTAACATCGAAGTTCGAAGACAGAAAAAGTAAAAAAAAAAAATAATAATAATAATATTTTCACCCTTATAATAGAAATGTTAGCCACAGCCACCCTGTAATAACGCTGTCTAAGACACTTACAGCTGGGGACTTCTTATCACGTTGGTTATGTTAAGGTAATCCCTCTGTGTGTGATCGCCGGTGTAGCGTGCTAGGTTCAATTACGTACATATTTATTTTTGTGTAACTAGTAGTTTGTAGTTGATGTGAGAAATAGTAGGATAGTCTGTTTTTTTTTTTTGTTTTTTTTTTTTTATAATTGTTAGTGAATTTGTTGCGCAACGGAGAAGAAGGTTTAGTTACATTTTTTTGTTTTCTTTGGTATAGTTAATTTAGTCAATTTGTATAGTCAATTCAGAAGCATGCTTAATTTGTTTTTTTTTTAATTATATTTATAATGTGCAAGTTGCTTTAGTTAAAAGATTTTAAATATATTGATTTTTCCTTTTGTAATTGGATTACTTAATGAACCTAACCCTAACACTCTTACAGTGGTGACCCCGACGTGATATTATCATATAGAGTAAAGGGTTTATTTTTACTTCAAAATTTTGCTTAGTTATTTATTATTTAATTACTTAATTAATAATTTACCAAAACTTTAGTTTTCACTATTTTGTTTTAAATAAATCTTAGTTTTAATATTAGTTATTTTTCAAATTATAATAATTAACATTATATTAAGGTTCTTTAAGCAAACAAAATGCCTGGTGGTAAGCATGATGCTAAAAGCAGTGAGGATAGTGGTTATGTAGAGGCAGTGTCAGTAAATTATAAAATACCACCATTTTGGAAGCCAGACCCTGCATTATGGTTCTGCCAGGTAGAGGCTGTATTTGCTAGAAATAATATAACCAAAAATCAAACAAAATTTGAAACCCTTGTAGGAACCTTAGATTTTGATATCCTACAGCAAGCAGCAGATTTTGTTAAAAAACCAGGCCCAGACTCCTATGAGGAATTAAAAAACACTCATTGAAGCATTTTCCGAATCGGAAAACCGTAGAATAAGGCAGCTATTAGAGGGAAAACAGTTAGGTGATGAAAAACCTTCATAACTGTTACGCCACATGAGACAGTTAGAGGGAAAGATGGCATCGGAAGAAATGTTAAAATCTTTATGGATGAGGTCACTATCCAGTAACATGCAGGCTATCTTAACTGCATCAGAGCACACTAATTTAAATAAGCTGACAGAGATGGCTGATAGAGTGCACGAGATACCGAGCCCCATAGAAATAAGCTCTATCGCAACCCCAAGCAGCCATCAAAATCTGCATGCACAAATAGAAAGGCTACCACAGCAGGTGGCGGAGTTGATGACTCGACGAACCTACCACACTTGCGACCACAGGCAGCCACGTTCACCGGAAAGAAACAGAAGCACACCTAGATACCGAAGCAAATCCCGAAACAGAAATCGCAATGATAATAAATGGCTGTGCTTCTATCACCACCGATACCGGGATAAAGCTAGAAAATGCGAGGGACCCTGTTCATGGAAGAAACAATTGAAGCAAGATGCTTCCCCGGAAAACTAGATGCAGTGCTGGCGAGGGCGCAACCCAGCACTGCACCATCTCAACGCCGCCTTTTCATAACCGATAAGCGGTCTGAGCTGAACTTGATAGATACGGGAGCAGCGGTATCAGTTCTTCCACCTCCTAAAAATGCAAAACTTAAGTCGAAAGATTTTAATCTTTTCGCTGCGAATGGAACCCGTATTCGGACCTTCGGAGAAAAATGTCTACAACTAGACTTGGGGCTAAGGAGACTGTTCAGGTGGAATATTATTATAGCCGATATACCTCGTCCAATTATAGGAGCTGATCTGATGTTTCAATATGGTCTACTGGTGGATTTGAAAGGTTGCCGTCTTATTGACCAAACATCAGGAATCACGTCAAGACAGGACAAATTCTTAAGGTAAATACTACCTCTACATCAGCGATTCCAGGAGACATTCTCTTCGCACACATACTTAAGGAATATCCAAACGTCCTACGACCATCATCCGCTTGCGTTCCTATAAAGCATACCATATCTCACTTCATCAAGACGACGGGTTCACCAGTAGTGGCCAAAGGTCGACGGCTAGTTCCAGAGCTATAAGCCATAAAAAAAGAGTTCCGACTGATGAAGGAAGACGGAATATGTCGCCCATTCAAAAGCCCCTGGGCTTCACCTTTGCATATAGTTCCTAAGAAGGACGGAACATTGCGACCATGTGGAGATTATCGTAGATTAAATGCCCAAACTCTTCTTGATCGATATGGCGTTCCAAACCGCAAAGATTTCAATATCCAGCTCCATGGCACGAATATATTTTCTAGGTTAGATCTAGTGAGAGCGTACTACCAAATCCCGGTAGCCGAAGAAGATATTCCCAAAACCGCTGTAATAACTCCATTTGGATTATTCGAGTTTCAGCGTATGTGTTTTGGCCTTCGAAATGCGTTTCATGGATTCCATTTTCAGAGAGTTATCATATACGTTTGTGTACCTCGATGACATCCTAATTGCTTCCAAGAATCTAGAAGAGCATGAACAACACCTGCGAGAGGTATTCCGACGATTGGATGCTCACGGAATTACGGTCAACCCCGATAAATGTGTCCTAGGTCAATCGGATATAGATTTTCTAGGATACAGAGTCACTTCACAGGGAATTAAGCCATTGGAAAGCCGGGTGGACATCATTAATGCGTATCCCAAGCCAACCACAGTTAACCAATTAGGGTGATTCTTAGGCATGCTGAATTTTTACCGTCCCTGTTTGAAGAATGCTGCAGAACTTCAAAAGGGACTCAACAAGTTTCTTCATAATGCTAAGAAAAATGACCGCAGGGAAATACAATAGGACCCGGAAAGTGAAGCGGCTTTCATTAAATGCAAGGATGCCCTTAAACAGGCAACTATACTAGGCCATCCTGCATGGAATGCAAAGATTTCCTTGTCTTGCGA
Organism: Rhaphigaster nebulosa; assembly: GCA_948150685.1. Taxonomy (NCBI): domain Eukaryota; kingdom Metazoa; phylum Arthropoda; class Insecta; order Hemiptera; family Pentatomidae; genus Rhaphigaster; species Rhaphigaster nebulosa. The sequence goes on from OX411307.1 coordinate 177,639,656, forward strand.
TGCCTCAGACTCATGTGTTGGTGCTGTTTTACAGCAATGGGAAGAAGGTAAATGGATACCCCTTGGCTTCTTTTCCAAATCTCTGTCTCCAGCCCACAGGGGATACTCCACTTATGACAGAGAATTGTTAGCAATTCTTAAAGCGGTAAAATATTTCAGACCGTTGATAGAAGGGAGGCAGTTCACAATATATACGGACCATAAACTGCTGGTTTACTGTTTTAAGAAAAAGTCTTGCCCGGATTCACCCATGAGAGCCAGATGGCTAGCCTATATTAGCCAGTTCTCCACTGACATACAACATGTCGAAGGCAGTTCAAATTCCGTCGCAGATGCCTTGTCTCGAATAGAAGAGATCCATCTAGCGCCTAATTTTGACCAGCTGGCAAGGGACCAAGAGCAAGACCCAGAACTTCCAGGACTCAGAACTTCCAGCAGTTTCAACTGCCAGACTCAGCTCACCCTATCTGGTGTGAAACCTCTACAGAAGTAGCTCGTCCATATTTACCACTGGCATACCGCAGGAAAATATTTGATGTTTTGCATTCACCTAGCCACCCTGGTGTGAGAGCGAGTCGACGAATGGTGGCAAAGAAATATTTTTGGCCTTCCCTCAACATAGATGTCGGCCAATGGGCTAAAACTTGTGTACCTTGTCAGAGATCCAAGGTAACAAGGCATACCATTGCACCTCCAGGTGTATTTCCAACATCTGGCAGATTCGAACATATCCACCTGGACCTAATGGGACCCTTACCAACATCTCGAGGAAATAAGTATTGCCTAACTTTGATTGACAGGTTTACCAGATGGCCTGAAGCTATCCCTATTCCTGACATCACGGCAGAGACAGTGACATCAGCCTTTTACAATGCCTGGATACCAAGATTCGGAACTCCTTCAAAACTGACTACTGACCAAGGCCGCCAATTCGAATCATCCTTGTTCAGAAGTCTTACCAATCTCCTGGGTATCAAGCAGATCCACACAACCGCATACCATCCACAGTCTAATGGATGTGTGGAGCGCTGGCATCGAACGTTAAAATCTGCTTTGACAGCCCATTTAAATAATCAACATTGGGTAGACAATTTACCAAAGGTGTTACTAGGCCTGCGAAGTTCTGTCAGAGCAGGAACGGATGCCAGCGTTGCTGAAGCTGTATACGGTCAGAGTCTCAGACTCCCTGGAGAATTTTTCTCGGCCACAGGCACCTCTGGTACTGTGCACGAGACAATTCAAAGGCTTAAAGACGCCATGAAAAACGTGGAACCAGCAGAAATTTAAGGCGTCCCGAAGATCCATCTTTGTACACAAAGAGTTGAAAAAGTGCACTCATGTGTTCCTGCGTGTGGAAGGAATTAAGAAACCTCTACAACCACCATACACGGGTCCGCATCAGGTCATACGAAGAGATGAGAAGACCTATAGGATCCTGCTCCAAGACGGGCACCGGTGACAGTCTCTATAGACAGGCTTAAACCTGCGTTCCTATTACAAGAAGATATTGATATGTCTGCCAAAACACTATCCCGTTTACCAGGATCAACAGACACTCCACCAACTGGATTCACTGAAGGAACAGCAACCGACAGTGCACCTCCCGATGATGTTACCAGGTCAGGCCGCATCTTCAAACCAAATGTGCGCTTCTTAGACGCTGTTATTGGAGGGGAGTATTGTTAGCCACAGCCACCCTGTAATAACACCGTCTAAGACACTTACAGCTGGGGACTTCTTATCACGTTGGTTATATTAAGGTTATCCCTCTGTGTGTGATCGCCGGTGTAGCGTGCTTGCTCAATTACGTACATATTTATTTTTGTGTAACTAGTAGTTTGTAGTTGATATGAAAAATAGTAGGATAGTCTGTTTTTTTTTTTTTTTATAATTGTTAGTGAATTTGTTGCGCAACGGAGAAGAAGGTTTAGTTACATTTATTTTTTGTTTTCTTTGGTATAGTTAATTTAGTCAATTTGTATAGTCAATTCAGAAGCATGCTTAATTTGTTTTTATTTTAATTTATATTTATAATGTGCAAGTTGTTTTAGTTAAAAGATTTTAAATATATTGATTTTTCCTTTTGTAATTGGATTACTTAATGAAGCTAACCCTAACACTCTTACAGAACTATAGTTGAGCAACCTTACCTCCCAGTGAACTGCAGAAAATCTTTCTTCAAGTATATGTCCATACCAGTTATAGCTGACAGATGTGATCTCTAGAATGATAACCATACAAATGTATTAATAATGAGTAATATGTATCGTCTGGAAATGATTAAGAATTATTGGGGAAGTTTATAAATATGTAAAACATTATTCTAAAAAATAATAAAAAAATTACTTTTTTACCTTAGTATATTATAAATATGTAATTGAAATAGAATATTTTAAATACAGTAATACATCTATTGGTTAGAAAGAATAAATCACAAGATCAAATCAAGGAGAATTGTCTTCTATGACTTGTGTAACAGATTTTCCATATTTTCAATAGGTTGATGATAATTCTGAGGAATTTACTATGATAAAAAAAATTTGATTTTAAAAGTATGAAGGTTTATATGCATATAACAGCATTTTTTTTACTGCTGAAATGTATTTCTTTGTAATCCGGATCAAATTAACACACAACTTTTCACATTATTCTTATCCAAATGTTTGTGGTTTTCCACAAACAAGTGCTACCCCTTGTGTGTGGAATTGAGTAATTAAATTGAGAAGTGAATATTTCTTAAGCTGAGTCAGTCAGAAATCTTACAAAAGGAACGAAAGCAATTACGAAGATTAGTCTCAACAGGTCATAACTAATTTGTTAGATTGACCAATGAAGAGGTGATTATGGGGTGGATTTAATCAACAATGATAATTTGTATGTCCCAGTGTTAAAATAAAATCGTTTACCGATTTGTTTTGATTTTATGGAAATGAAAAAAATACCGTAGCAACATTTTATTTATAGGAAAATCCGCAGAGCAACATTTTAAGCAGCAGCTACATTCTGACATTCTGACATTCTGATTCTGACATTCATAGACTGTAAATTAAAAATCATTAAATTTAAAAAAAAGTCAGAAGTATTACGTTCCCTAGTATTAATGAATGTTTTCAAAACGAAAATATTAAAACGAATTAATTAAAAGTGCCATCCCTTAAAAAAACTTCTGATTTTGGGGTGGTTAAGTTTTTGAGCGCTAAACAGCTTATTTAAGGTAACATTTGTGAAATTTAGACTAAATATTTTTGTTAGTATATATATATATATATATATATATATATATATATATATATATATATATATATATATATATATATATATATATTATATTGAAAAAAAAAATAATGTTTTATTAGGATTGTAGTTTCAAAAAAAAAAAAAAAGAACAGCGGGGTAGTTTGGCCAACTGCTTTTTATTTTCACCACCAGGGGCGCTGGAATGCCACCTTCTCACTATGTGACGTCCTACTCTCAAGGTATAGCCTGTGGGCCAGACCCCCCTACCGTAACCCTTCCCCTCGCCACATACCTGTAAATTGTACATCATTGTGTTCCCTTTGACTAATGCTTAAAAAAATCCAATGCTCCCAGAGAAAAAAAGTGGCCGCATTGTGCCAAGATGTCCAAAGACTAACGAATTTGACTTGAGTTAGTTTTTTGGTCACTGTCATTCAGCATTTGGCTTAATATCGCCATGATTGACGGTTTTTAACAGCTGAATTATCAGAGAACCACATGACATAAAATAATAAAAATAATTTGCCGATACACTAAAAACACCAGTAATATCAATTTTTTCAAGTCGTACACACGAAAGTTGAGATTTCAAGAGCAGTTGCAATTAAACGACCAACAATAACGAAAAAAATTCAAATAAAACATTTAGAGAACTTATTCTTCTTTGATTAATCAAAAGTCACTTTTTAAAACAATCTAAATGGTTCTTCAGAAAATGAACTTAATTAGCGGTAAGGTGGAGTGAAGTGGTAGGGAGGTAAGTGCTTCGGTCTTTATCCGCATCAGAAAAGTTATCAGTATGAGTATTCATAAACGGAATAGTTATCAGGTTAATAGTTATAATTTAATTTAATTACATTGACAAACTTATATAAACGCAATATATAAGTGCCATTATTAATTATATACTTTTTTTATATGTCGTGTTTTCTGTTCTTATACTATAGTTTTTTTTGGTCTTTTAATTTATGGCCTTCTCGTAAACAAATGATTCGGAGAAACAGTTTAATAATGTTACTAATCGTAAATATCATTGTTAATAGATTTTGTTGTTGTTTATAGGCATTAAAAAGGAAATCTTGATCTTAATTATTTCTCATTAAAAAGGTTATTTACCAACCAGAAACAGATACAACTCTCATGCTACTTTAAGTAGGCTCTGCGGTAAAATTATTATTATTATTTATTTAAAAAAAATTAAATAGCATCTAAAAACTATTCAAATACCGGGACCTCATCGAACCAAACTGGTTGCCACTTCACACTGTCCACAATCGACACTCCACGCACAGGCGAAATACTGAGAAATTGGTCCGCCGAATCTTAGCCTGCGGACCGGGTTCCCATGAGTGGAGTGGGCTTTAATGGCATTATTAATTATATACTTTTTTTTATGTCGTGTTTTCTGTTCTTATACTATAGTTTTTTTTGGTCTTTTAATTTATGGCCTTCTCGTAAACAAATATATAATTATAGTAATAAATCTTAATCCAGGTTCACACTTCAACCTCATCCTAACTAAACATACATACTTAATTACCTGAATACCAATGTTCCCATAATAAGTGGCTGCACTACGTCGAAATATTGAATAAAATTGACAAACGAAAGATGTTGGCAATTTTTGATATAAGCTTTATCTTCTAGTTTGTTTCTTCTATAATTGATGTTTGATTTTTGTTAAATAATCAGGTAACTGGAAATTACATGTTATTTAAGTAAAGTATCTCTCTTACTTCCAAAAACAGATAATAATATCATTTATTTTCAGAAAGGACTAGTTAATCCATAGTAGAAATTTGATTGGAATAGTAGAAAATTGTTGTTGTAACTGTCGTCTTCGTCTTCGCCATCATCTCCATTGTCATCGCTATCTTCGACTGACCATATTTTTTTAATGTATACTCCTGATTTAGGTCCTGAACACGATTTCATTTTGGTTCCACAGATTCACTTTAAAAATCATTGGTTCCTTTATGAAGTATTTGATATGGATTCTTGGATTTACCAGCCTAAGCAAATGAAATGTGTAAAGGGGGTTTATTGGACCACTGCAAATCCCAAGCCTGGGTAAAGGAGGAACATGAAATGCGCGCTCCCTTTATAGACCAGGTGCTCTTACTGAATTTAAGGACCAATTACCCCAACTTGGCATAGATGTCGCAGCCATTCAAGTGATAAGATGGACGGGATATGGTAAATTCGGCAGAAATGAGTTTAACTTCTATTATAGCGGAGGTAAGCATAGGCATGAATTTGGGGCTGGATTCCTGGTCTTAAATCCTACGAAATCAGCAATCCTCGATTTCCAACCGCTAAATAATAGAATGTGTAATATGAGGATTAAGGGGAGACGTCATAATATTATCCTGATAAATGTACATACGGGAGCGGGGTAGCTCAGTGGGTTAGGCACTGCGCTACTAATCTCAAGGTCCCGGGTTCGAGACCGGCTGAGGCAGGTAATTATTTATTCTGTATTCAGTCGCGGATCGACCCTGTGGGATCGGGGGACCCTCCTGGGGCTCACCCAGCCTCTATAAAGTGGGTACCCTTAATTGGGGGAAAAACCTGGTGGTTGAGCGTGATCTCGGCCAAATCACCTCCTTACACAACCGTTGGCTTAGAAACATTACGGTCCTTACCCCAAGTACTGAGCCCAAGACCCTTCACGGGTTATAGTGGTACAGGTTTTTTTTTTTTTTTTTTTTAAATGTACATACACTGAATATGGAAAGGAAAGAAGAGAAAAAGGAAACATTTTATGAAAAATTGGACAAAATTATGGCTCTTCCTTCAACATGGAAATAGTGTTTGCTGATTTCAATGCACAAATAGGGAAGGAGTCAGTGGGAGACACAGTGAGCTTCAAGAAACAAATGACAATGGTGAACGATTGATCAGCTTTGCGGCGTCTAACGCGCTATTTATTATGAAAGATCGTACTTCTTTCCTCACAAAAACATACATAAAGAAACTTGAACCTCGCCAAATGGCGTTACAACACTAATGTACCACATGCTGATTTCATCAAGGCACTTCATCTCAATAAACGTTGTTAGGTCATACCGTGGACCTGATGTGAACTCAGACTACTATTTAGTTGTGGTAAAGATGGCCCAACGAGTGAGACTCTTATGTCGTAGAAACGAATAGTAGAGATCCAAATGGGACAGAACAAAGCTCAAAGAGGAGGAAGTTAGAAATTCATTCCAATCAAGTATTGAGCAAGGAGTGAAGAATATCCCTGTAGTTGAAGGAGGAAGAGAGGTGGGAGAAGAGTAGGAATTCCTGAAGCAGTTCATAGAGGACTCAGCGGACCAGGATTGTCAGAAGGATAGGAGGATCGATAACAATTGGTTTAATAAGGAATTTGAAGAAGTAGTGGCGGAACAGAATGCAAAGAGATCAGTTCTCTTAAGCCGAGACACTAGACATAGTTGGAAAGGGCACAAAGAAGCAAGAACTAATGCAAAAACTGGAGAAAAAAATGAAGCAAGCGCTACTCATAACATAAGACAATTTTTCCTTTTTCTCTTCTTTCTTTTCCATATTCAGTGTTTGTACATTTATCAGGATAATATTATGACGTCTCCCCTTAATCCTCATAGTACATATTCTATTATTTATCGATTGGAAATCGAGGATTACTGATTTCGTACGATTTAAGACCAGGAATCCAGCCCCAAGTTCATGCCTATTCTTTTCTCCGCTATAATAGAAGTCAAACTCATTTCTGCCGAGTTTATGCCGTCCATCTTATCACTTGAATGGCTGCGATATCTATGCCAAGTTGGGGTAATTGGTCCTTAAATTCAGTAAGAGCATCTTGTCTATAAAGGGAGCGCGCATTACATGTTCCAAATTTAAATACCTTTGTTGTGAGAGTTCCAAGTCGTTTCCGTAAGACAGTCCGATTTCCAAGGCTACGTTGTGGAGCGTTAGTAACTAGATACTTTTTTATAAGAGGCGGGTTGTCAGCCTTCCTCTTAACCCTCCTCCTTTACCCAGGCTTGGGATTTGCAGTGGTCCAATTAATCCCCTTTACACATTTGATTTGCTTAGGCTGGAAAAATGTGTAAAAAAACTTTAACACTACACTGTGCTATTATGAAGCACTGCAGATATATGAAATAAGACGGTAGTGGGAGCTGTGTTGGAGAGCGCCGGTAATGGTGGAGGCAGGTAGCGATTAGATCTCTATCAACATTCGACTAATACCATTGCCTCTGTTTGCAGACCGCTATTCAACCTTTTATTCGATCAGCTCAGATGTGAAAGCAGTACTAAATTATCCATTGATATTAAACCAAGCAATTTTAATTACTCACTGACGGCAGGTAATTAATAAATTGCAGGCTTGAAGAGAAGAAAGGAGAAGTTTCTCTAGGAAAAATACAGAAGAGGTGGTTACGCGTTGACGCGTTTACAGTTGAAGCCAGACTATTCTATGCTCAAACTTTTTGCTATATATATATATATATATATATATATATATATATATATATATATATATATATATATATATAGAACTATCAGCATAATCTCAGACCACAAGGGCATTATTATGTTATGAACAGAATGGAATTAAAAACGTTAGTGGTTTGTGGTATGCATCATTAACGAGGAAAATAGAATAAAATAGAAAATAGTTTTAAAAATAAAACTAATCAAAGAAGATCAATTTGATAAATGAAAACTGTGTTATCTCGTTTGACCCGTGACCTTAAATACCGATGTCTATCTAATGCAAGCCTTTAATGCTCTTTAAATTACATATCACGTCAGTAGATTTTTTTTTTTTTACACTTCTATCAATTCTGTAATTTTATTTCTACTACCAGCAGGTCATCATTCTCTCTCTAGTAGCGTACTATTGCAGTATGAGATAACTGGGATAGATACTGATAATTTTCCCTATCTTGCGAAAACCTACTTCTCATGAGCCAATCCACATTTCGGGTGAGAATAACCCATGAGGTCCAATCTGATTTACTACTCTAACAACCAGCGAATATGATATGTAAAAATGAAATGCCGAAAGGCGTAATGTAAACCCAAGAATGTTGTGAATCTAATGAAACCTTTCAGGAAGGGATTGAAAACTAAAGCTTATTTAAAAAACGACTGTTACAGATTCTTTACAATTGTCGTTGTATTTGTGATAAGTAGATTCCGTGATTTTTCACTATCCAAAATTAAAGAAGTTAAATAAAAACCGTGAGTCATGCAAAAAGATGCATAATAACAAGTGACTGAATTTTTATACAATTTCACATTAAGTTCCCCTGATTTATTTAAGCATCTATCCAAAAATCTATCTAGAATAGTTTTAAATTAATAAAATTGTTTTTATTTTAATTAAATTAAATTTTAATTTGAGAGTAAATGCATGTGAGTAAAAAAAACAGTTTTTAAATAACTAACAGTGCTATAATACACAATTAATAAGAAAACACAATGCAAGAAGAATTAACGTAAGCTATTAGAAAAGGCTTTATTATATTATTTTCTAATTCTCCTTATAGTTCTTATTCATCATTAGTTAAGTGTATGACTTACTATTGGATACATTTATAATATTTTTCATAATACTTTGGTTTAAATAAAACTAATGTTTTTTATTATGCAAACAAAGTTTTTTTTTTCATTTTATAATCTCTTTATGTAATAATGTTTTTTACCAAACAAAATGTAAAAAAGATCTATTTTTATAATGTAATTTATAATTATACCTGTTTCATTACATACAGTATGGTTTGTTACATTTTTTTTTTTTTTAATTTTGACGACTTAGTATTTGTTTGTTTGAACGTCTTTATATAATCCTTTTAGGGCAGGTAGGACGCGTTATTCTGCAGGCAATAACCAAACTACTCCAGCCAGAGTGGTAGGTTGAGATTCATTCCTCGGGTCCACCACGAAATAAATTTCAACCCGACTAGGCCAGATTCGAACCTGCGCACTCTGCATTGAGATTGGGCAAACAACAAAATATCATATGTTTATTTTTCTTTAAATTGCATTTAAAATTGATCTAGAGATGTCAATGATCATGAATTATAGTTTTAACGACTATCTGTTTAAGATTTTGTTACTAAAAGCAAAGAAATAGTTAAAATTAGAAATAAACATGCATTTTGATCTCGTCAGCGCTCGTGTTTATCAGATGGAGATTTTTAAGGAGAGGTAAATATGATATGTAAACAATCCGTTTTTTATTAATTGATTCTTCACTCAGTATAGACGAGATCTCTGTGATAATCAGGTCTAAGCAATAGAATATATCTATCTTCTTGGAGAACCTGCTATAAATAAGTACACATTTTTGCTCGTACGAGTTATAATCTATTTTAAAAGCAAATTTCTCAAAAAAACCTCTGCAATTTGATAATTTAACATCTAGGCCCTGTAATTTAAAAATCTGTAACCATTATCCACGAAAGTGTGCGCCTTCAATTTGGCGATTTTCTTTTTTTTTTATTCCTGAAAAATAGCTTTATGATTAGACTTGGATTTATCTGACAGCAAATACATATTGTTAAGGCCTGTGGTAAGTGGGTTGCTTCCTCAGCCTATATTCATTAAATAATAGCTTCGTTTTCGATTGGTAAGTAAGGACTATAGTCTGAAGAAACGTTATAGGGAAATACATATTAGTCAGGAAATACCGATTACATCATACCCGTAAATTCTCGAGAGTCGGTTCAAACACTGATCTACTTATAATTTTGCTGTTAACATTTGAACTGCTTATGTTATCTATACAGCGAACTGTGACTAGCAAAAAATTCAAAGTCTAAAATTCTAGCAAAGTGATATGAAAAAGTAGGGATATTGAAGAACTGGAAGAGCTTTCATCGTAACCTAATGAATTTGATCATCTAAACCAGGGACGCCCAACCCAAGCAATGCACGCTGGGAGTTCGGAATTGGGACGCGATCGCGCGATGCAGTGGATAAAATGACTGATTTAGATGGACAAAAGTCAATCTCACAAATGTTCTCCATTGAATTGTACTTGTTTACTACGATAGTTGGATGGTCCCAAAAAGGTATGGCAAGTGCTGATAAGTAGTTTGTAAACGCTGTGTGAACTTTGAAGTTATGAATACACATGTATTTACCTTAATCTCGCACATTGCTATTTTTTTTATTCTCGACACATCAGTTGTTCTTTTTGAAGAAGTAATGCAACTTTAGCAATTTAGGTGCTTACAACCTAGGTAAGTTTGACCAATAAAGTATTTATACAAAAGTATCGTCTTGAAATGGCATAGATTCACTCCAGAACAAAAAAGGTATAAAAGTAAAGCGGAATAACGCGATGACCTATACATGGTTTTAAAGGAAATTCAATTTCCAAATATGAACTTCTTTTTTGCCAAAGTTTGCCAATTTAGTTATTTATTCTTACTTTTTTAAGAAAAACCTTACACCAATGTTTTTAAATGTACGGGTTTTCTCAAAAAAATAAGAATAAATACTTAATTGGGAAACTTTGAACAAAAAAAACAAGTTCATATTTAGAAACTGCACTAAATTTTCTTTAAAACCATGTACAGGTCATTACGCTACTCCGCGCTATTTGAAGTTAATCTATGCCATTGGAAGACAATAATTTGAACAAACAGTAGAATATAAGAAATTGTAAAAGCAGAGGAGAGTAGCGCGATGACCTGTACATGGTTTTAAAGGAAATTTAATGTATTTTCCAAACATTAACTTGTTTTGGTAATTAAAATTATTTTTCAATGAACTGTTTTTCTCAAAAAAGTTATAATAAATACTTAATTGGAAAAATTTAGCTAAAATCAAGTTGATATTTGAAAATTACATTAAATTTTCTTTTAAACTATATATAAGCCATCGCGCTACTCCGTGCTACTTTTATCCTTGACCAAACTCCAGAATAAAAATCTAGCGCGGAGTAACAAGACAACCTATACTCGGTTTTAAAGGAAATTTGATTTAGTTTCCAAATATGGACGTATTTTTTGACAAAATTTACCTATTGCGTATTTATTGTTACTTTTTTGAGAAATACCTCCATTGAAAAACAATGAAAATGTAGGTGTTTTCTCAAATAAGTAATAATAAATACTTAATTGGCAAAATTTATCTAAAATCAAGTTGATATTTGAAAATGACATTTAATTTTCTTTTAAACCATGTACAATCCATCGCGCTACTGCGCGCTACTTTTATCCTTGGAGCGCGTAGTATCAAGATGACCTGTATATGGTTTTAAAGGAAATTTAATATAGTTTCTAAATATGAACATGTTTTTTGTCAAAGATTTGCCAATTACGTATTTATTGTTACTTTTTTGAGAAATACCGTACATTGAAAAACAATACCAATGTACGGTTTTTCTCAAAAATGTAATAATAAATACTTCATTGACAAACATTGGTAAAATATATATATATATATATATATATATATATATATATATATATATATATATATATTAATAATGGAGCGGAGTAGCTCAGTAGTAAGGCACTGTGTTATGATGCTCCCGGTCCCGGGTTCGTGACCGGCTGTGGCAGATAATTATGAATTCTATTATCAGCCATGGATCGACCCTGTGGGATCCGGAGGACCTCCTGGGGCTCACCCAGCCTCCATAAAGTGGGTACCCTTATTTGGAAGAAAAACCTGGCGATCGAGCGTGATCTCGGCCAAATCACCTCCTTGCACACCCGTTGGCTTAGAAACAGTACGGTCCTTACCAAGATCCGTACTGAACGCAAGATCCTTCATGGGTTGTAGTGGTACAGGTTTTTTTTTTTTTTTTTTTTTTATAAACCATCGCGCTACTCCGCTCTTCCTATTTGCTTTTTATATTCTGCTGATAATCTGTGCCATTTCAAGACAAAAGTTTGACCAAACTCCAAAATCACAATTATAATACATACATAATCAGATAGATTAGTTAATTGTAATATTAATATAATAATAATATTAATTATATATAATTAATCTTATTATATTAATATTACAATTAACTAATCTATCTGATTATGTAGTGTGTGTGTGTGTATGTTTTTTTTTTTTTTTCAAATTCTTCATGAGATGCGCTCGGTGAAGCGTAGACACTACAAATGTAGATGTCTCCAACTTTGACCCATACAAATCCTTTTCTCTGAGTTGGTTGAACTTCCTGAATGAAGTGGTCTTTTCTGACCCAAATAGCAGCTCGTCCAGTATTGTCTTTCATCCAGCAACAGGGCCCATCAACATCTCTATACTGCTCGCATAGCACAGCAATGTCAATGTTCTTTTCACTGATTGTTTGCCAGCATAGGTCCTGGGCAGCTTCGCAGTGATTAAGGTTCAGCTGTAAAAACCTCATTTCCCGCGCTTAGTCGCTGTTTCCACAGCTCGCTGGTAGACTGGGCAACTAAAGCTACCGGTTGCGTGCTTGCGATTTCTTCCTTCAAGGCATATAAGGCAACGTAGTTCGGCAGTACATCCTTTTGCTACATGACCTTTTTCACCACATCGTAGACAGAGCTTTCTTCTGTCGGGTCCTTTGCAATGCCTCGCCGTGCGACCATAGACGAAGCATCGGAAACATCTCTGGGGGGAAATTTTTTCCCTCACCCCGGCTACTTATCCAGCCAACCCGAATGCTACCCATTTCCATAGCTTTTCTCCCCAGGTCAGTAGGCAATACAACCACTGTGTGTGTGTGTGTGTGTGTGTGTGTGTGTGTGTGTGTGTGTGTGTGCGTGCGTGCGTGCGTGCGTGTGTGTGGATGTGGACATATCATTATATAATTATGATAATGATATAATTATATTATTTAAAATTATATTATAACTTACTTATAACTATTATAATTATTATTAGAATCATATTATACTTATGAGTTAATAATTATGAGTCTTATATGATTAATTATACTATTATATAAATTATAATACCATATACAATATTATAATAATATTTATATTGTAGCCTAATTATGACACATACTTTATCAAATAGATTAGTTTTAAGTTATTTTTCATATATTCTATTGATTATTTATTGATTAATTTTGTATATCTAATAAATTTATATCTCATTAATTATGAAGATTGCTTTTATAACCCACTTAATCTTAAAGTAGTATTTTTACTGATCTCAGCTACTCTAAAAACAATTATAACGACCTAATATAATTTTATCCACCTGAATCGGCAATTTTGCCCATTGTGGCCCGGCCAGTAGGTTTTTAAATTTTTTATTCTTAATTTTGTTATTAAAAAAATACATATTTGAGTTATCTTTCTGGGATGAAAAAGTAATTTATACAAACGAGGAAAATATATTTTAAAATGTAAGAGCCTATGATATGTAGAAATAATTATTATATAAGTGGCAGGGTATAGAGGAGAGAGGGTTGTGGCACGCCTCAATATGGGGAACCTTTGGTTGGGCACCCCTGATCTAAAGATTAGTCCGGGCGCGATAGTTTATATTTTGAAATATATTGCCACGGGATTTTCTCAAGGTGATAATTTGGAGGAACATAGCAGAAACAAATTTTATATGTATTAAATAAAATTGGTATGTAGCAACATGGTAAAAAAAATTCATAAAGGCTCCGAAGAGTGTTTTTTTCACGTTTTAGATGTGAAAAAAAACATGTTTAAGAAAAATAAAAAATATTATGTAATAGAGATTAAAATACAGAAAAAATGAGTCTCAAACAATTGAAATCGGTCAAATTTTCGCATAAAAATCAATAACATTGATATTTGGCCATTTATAGTCATTTTGTTACAGGGCTTTTAATTATCACAGGTACTAGTTTTGGGGCTTAAATTGCGGCTTATGTTAGTGCCTATCTATAATAAAATGTTATGCCAAAAAAAAATAGAACTTTTCTCGGAAATTGAGAAAATGTAAAAACAGGTGATTTCGAAAAATGATTATAATATCCTATAATATAGAGAGCCAAAATGGTCCTAGAGCCATTTTTCAAAGCGCTAACTGTTCTCGAGGAGTTTCTCTATAACGCCATTTTCATGAAGTATATGTGAGGTTTGATTAAATAATATCTAAAAAAACTCGTTTGAGCATAGGACTGTTTCACGCGACGCACACCTAAGGTGAGGTAGCGGAGGGGAAGTGATGAAGGGCGGGGAGTATTTTAGTATTGTCTAAGGAGTATTTAAAAAAAAAAAAAAAAAAATAGGAAAAATCTAGCTTCAAAAATAAAGATTTTACAGTCATGCAAAATCAAACTTTGTAAAATCTAGTCAGTACTTACCCCACACTACCGTACCGTAAACCAATATTACAAAAAGGTAACTTACTATACATGGCGTTCGGATGATTCCTGTTTTGATCTTGAAAGCAGCTGATGTGATATCTGGAAAGGTGAGAACTTGAGGAGAGTCGGGAGTGCATTGCGGGTCTTCAAAGGGTTTTTCTTCCATCTGTTGCATATAATTATCAGGTTATTTTAAGAGATTTTGTTTTATTTTATATATTTAAGATAGATGGCCCTTTGCCTTCATACACGTAGTAATGTTATATTGCATTTAAATTAATGAATAAATTTTACTACAATTATTTGTAATTACTATATACGTCTATAACAGATATAAAATAACTTTAAGCGTTAATATACACTACAAAAAACTAATTCGGCAGTAAAAGATTTCTGAAAAAACTATTGAACAGAGTTGTACTAGTTTAAATAAGAACAAAAAGACCAAAAAGTTTAGATAGAATATTTATTGAAATAATAAAATTATCAAGAAGGCAAAAATTTAAAAAGGTTAAATAAGTTAGTAACAAGAGGGATATTTTATGTAAGTAATAAGTGCACCTTATTTTGAACACGTTTACTGGCAAGATGACGATAGAGAAAAGAAGAAATTATGTTTTACTTGTTTGTGCTTATATTTCTTATAATTAAAGACCGGATTTGTATGCAAATGCATATTTTTTTCTGATACGTTTTTCAACGAAAATTATTGAATATCTTTACAAGTCAATACATTTGGCGCAGATATATTAAATTTTATTATGCATATTTTTGCATATTTGATGGGTTATTGCGTATGTTTGCATATTTGATGGGTTATTGCATATTTGGCCATAAAATTTTGTTTGAATAATTTTTCTGACAATTAAAATAGAAAACAAATAATTAAACTATTTTCTGTCACACGATCCTTTTTAATGTGTCGATTAGAAGATGGATAAACGCCATCTACTATTAATCAAAATAGTGTACTATAAAAATAGTAATCGTAGTAAGGATTAAGCTCATTCAAGTTGGCGTTGTGACCACAACTGCACAGAACTTACACCTGCAGTTAAACATAATTTAAAGTATTTAATTACATTTCAAAACAAACAAAAATTAGATGATCAGATATGTATAGTTATGTATTTGTATAGAAAATAATATTTAGCTTAGCAATTTTGATAACTTTTCTAGAGCCCTTACTTCCTAGTACTTTCTTTAACAAAGTAAAAAACATCCTCTTGCCCTTCATCGGAATTTCAAATTCTATTCTTGTCAGTAAGTGTGTTGCTTCCGATGTGCATACCATATTCTGTTAAATTAACTACGTTTTTGTTTCTCACATAAACCAAAATGCCCAAGACAGGAACATCATTTAGTTCCATGTTAAACAATTGGAAACCTTTGAATTAAACACGGAGTTGTTTTTCCTGAAAAAACATTTTTTGCAATTTGTGCAATAAAAATGTGCCGGTTGAAAGAAATTTTCAAATCGACCAGTCCGTAAAGGCAGGTGGATGTATAAACTATTCTTGGAATTTTATACAATAATTTGAGATCGGAATGTAACAATAGTTTATTGTTTACTGAATAAACTATTGTTACATTCCGATCTCAAATTATTGTATAAAATTCCAAGAATAGTTCATACATCCACCTCTATGAATGGTCTCCAACGACCATTCTCACAACTATTTGCCGAATTTCTTCAAATCTAAAGTCACTTTGAATGAAGTTCTTTGTTTTAAATTAGTTGGTATTATATTAGAAATTTGATGTAAAATCTCCATTTTCAAAAGAAAAAAAAAGATTTTTACAATTATTTGAATTTTTAAGAATTATTTATTTAAAAAAGAATTCTATGCAAAATGTTGTGAAAAAAATTTGTTTTTCAATTTACCTGTGTCTTGCTTTATTTATATTGTAATTTAAAATTAAAATTCTTAAACGAAGCAATTTAGACAATAATTATTGCCTTTTGTTGATCTTTTGCACGTTACTGACATTTATCATGCATGTTTTCCTGTATATTCCTTCAGGTTTCACTAAATATTACTGCAGGTTTTACTGCGTATTTAAGAACTTTTTACTGCATATTATATGGCATATTTGGACCTTTTATGCTGCATATAAATCCGGTCTTAATTTATAATTCAGTGAATCTGTGGAATAATTAACAATATTTTAATGCGTTGATAAAGATATTTGTTAAATTACAAAAAAAGTAATCAACAATAGGGTACTTGTATGTGAGGACAGAGAAACGTTTCTTAATTGGAATTTTAAGAGTTTGTTTCGTAGTAAGAAAAGAAACCTACATAATTATTATTCACCATCTGTAATTTTGCTTTTGCCTTACATGTAATTGTATTAGACAAATATGTATGTCATCTGCATTGTTCTAAAAAATGTATATCTATCTCTATTTAATCTGGCGCTAGAACCCGCTATCGAGTCATGACCTCCGCCAGGTATCCTTGTGGTGTCCAACCATCCAATTTCTCACTCCACGTTTTTTTGGAATTGTCCACACAGCCCTTCCATTGCAGTTTAGGTCTTCCGGCATGTCATCCTATATGCAGAATCTCAGGAGCTTTTTTGGGACCTTATCGTCTGTCATCATAGGCGCAGACTTGGCGGGGAGGAGGGGCTAGGAGGGCGATCACACCCCCTCCCCCAATAATAAAAGAGAGGGGGCGTGAGTATCATTTCGCCCTCTCAATAATTAGATGTACAAACATTTTTAAAAAGTGAAATAAAAATAATCTACATGAACGCTTAAAATATATAAACTAAAACCAATTAAGAAAATAGGAAAAGTCGAATAGCTGGCTAAGCAAAGGTCTAGAAGTAAGATTAAATTTAGGTCTAGATCTGCACGTCGTTCGTTAATTCGTTCGAACAGTAAACAATTCCAAGAAGAAAAACACTTCAAATTATTACACCATAGTTTATTATTTCCAAATAGTTATATATTAAAAAAATATCTCGTGTGCCCATTCACACGAGCATATAGACTGTTCTGGGAGATGTAAAGTTTTCGAGTTACCAAATAACCAAACAAACTTAACCGGTTTCCATATGAACATGTGCAGAATACAGACGAACGGCGGACGGACGGATTTTTTTATTTATTCGATATTTGGATTCTACGTATTTTGAAACATAAAACTTCAAATTTTGTGGGATTAAAATTTATTTTTCTTGGGTTGATTACTAAGGTTCATTTCAAAATAATAAAAAAAAACCTTAATATATATTTTTTTTGTCTGATTCTAAAAGACTATATTTTTCCTCAATCTGCATAAATGACCGATTTAGGGGTGCTTAAAATATCTAATGGGCCGCCATTTTGAAATGAAATGACTAATGGTAATGTCGAGTTCCAATGATCATCCTGAGTGACCTGAGAATTTGGTGCCACACATAAAAATAATCAGGCAAGTAGTCTCGGAGAAAAGCCGCGGACGGCGTACGGCGAAAAGAGGACGGACGGATTTTTTTTTTATTCGATATTTAGATTCTAAGTATCATGAAACGTAAAACCTCAAATTTTGAGGGAGATTACTTTTTTTTTCTTAGTCGATTACAAAAGTTCAATATTGAAAATAATAAACCAATAGGGCCTAGATGGGCTAGCAGAGTAAGCTCAACTAAACGGCTCCAGTTGAAAATTGAAAGTCTGTGTCTATTTCTAGCATCATGGGCTGCCCATCTAAGACGACCCACTTTTATGAACTTGACATCATAGGGCCCATTAAACCTATCATGGTCCTCTTGATTTTTTTCTCTAACACCATTCCCCATTTACAAACACTGGACCTTAGTATTTTTCGTTCTAATATTAAGAGGTCTTGATCTACCGCCTTAGTATTTGTACGAGTCTCAGATCCATATGTCTAAACCGGTCGGATGATTGTTTTGTAGAGGATGATTTTGTTGTTACTAAGTGGCTTCTCAAGTGCTTCCATAGTTGCTACGGTTGGCAATCGAAATCCTCTTGCTTATTTCAGCATCCGTGCGGTTGTCACTGTTTATCTGCGAACCAAGATATGCAAATTCTGCGACCAGTTCAAACTTGTATGGCCTGAAATCTATCCTGACACCATTTTGCCTTGGGATCTCCTGGATTATCACGTACTTGTTTTTTTTCCTTAATGATAAAAAATCATAGTTTCATTTCGGCAGCCTCATGTTCCAGAAAATATTGGCCAACAACCTAACGACAGCGTCCAATTATATCGATGTCGTTTGCAAAAGCGTGCAGCTGCACCGTCCTGTTAAATATTGTTCCAGAGGTATGAATCTGAGGATCACGAACCGCTCTTACCAGAGCTATAAAGAAAAGGCCACCTTGTCTCACTCCTCTTTTTGATGAAAATTCTTCTGAAATGGTGGCCGGAATTTTCACAACACAAATCACCTCCTCCAAGGTTGACCTTATCAGTTTAAATAAGCTTGGTGAGGATATTGAACTGAATTAATGCTTTGTAGAGTTTTGCGAGGTCAACTGTGTCTTAGGCTGATTTAAAGTGGACGAAGAGGTGATGTGCTTTAATCTGGTACTCACGTTCTCTTTCCAGGATGGTCCTGAGGCAGAAAATATGATCTGTTGTTACTAGGTATTATAGTTGGGAAGCTGAGGTCAAAAAACGTGTCGGGTTTCAAGATAATTTTTGATCGTCTAAGCCGAATGTATCTCTTATTAGACTGGACATATGAAGGTCTACCACCCCCACCCTAGGTAGGTTGCAATCAAATTTTAAAGGTCAACGAATTCGTCATTTTCGTCACTTTTTTCAGATTTTCCTCAGTAGCTCGATCTCATTGCATTTTAGGTAAAAGTTTGAAATGGTCAATTTTAAAGAACGTTACACTTCCTGTAGGTTTTGTGTTTAGTATTGTTTAAAATTCGGAACAGCTACTGAGAAATCTGCAAAATATAAAAAAAAACGCAAAAAGCTAGATACTCAGTGGTTTTGCCTTGGCGTCTGATGAGACGAATCACAAATATTTTGCATGTATATTGTTGTAAATTTAATCATCTACAAGATTCTTTATAATGTATTTATCACTAAAGTGCACTGAAAAATAGGTATTAAGGCGAAACCACTGAATATCTAACTTTTGTGTTTTTTTATATTTTGCAGATTTCTACGGCGCCGTATCTCATTAGCTGTTCCCAATTTTTAAAAAATATTACGTAAAAAACTTGGAGGAAAAAATTGGAGGAATTCAACGTTATTTAAAATTTGTTACGCCAAAGATTTACCTAAAATGCATTGGAAGAGAGTTACTGAGGAAAATCTGAAAAAGTCAACTTTCTCTAAAGTTGTTATTTCAATATTTCTTGGCGTCTGATGAGACTAATCACTAATATTTGCGATCTCAACATCTCAACATTTTTCAGATGTTTAAATTTTTTTTTTTCATTTTTCACGATCCCTCATCATAGTAACTGTTCCGAATTTAAAAAAGAACTACGGATAAAACTTGAAGAAAATTTAATGTTCTTTAAAATTGGTTAGGTCAAAAATTGATCTAAAATGCACTGGAAGCGAGCTACTGTGGAAAATCTGAAAAAAAAAGTGATGAAATCGTTGACCTATAAAATTAGGATTTGGACCGATCTAGGGTGGCAGACCTGTGGCAGACCTTCATATTTCCAGTCTGTTATGAGAGTACTTTCGGCCTAGGCGATCAAAAATTTTCTTGAAATCAAACACTTTTTTTGTCCCCAGCTCCCGGACTAGTATGAAATAATTGAAAAATGGAAATAGTACTCGGATGATTTTGGCTGTTTACTTTTTGTAATCAGGTATAAGCCATTAGTACTTTTTGTACTCGTAAAAAGTACTTTTGTGCTTTGCACTTATCATTATGTAACGTATGACTACATACTGCCTGAGTACTTTTAGATAGAAACTCTGAAATTGCCGAATTTAGTGAATACTATTCCGTTGAAAAGTACTTAAATCGTGAAATGTAATGATTAGGCCTTCTCTAGCTGTGACATTTATGACTTTTAAATGTATTGATGTTTTAAATGTTTTATTTTTTACGACATAAAGACTAACTTATTAATAACAGAGCAACAATATGAGCACACGTCCCGATCTATTTTAGTACCTTTGATTTATTACGGTTTCATGAGAAAATTATTCTAATGGAGGTAATTTCCACTTACGAAATTGGGGAGCTATCAGCCTTTTTTTCTGGCTACATATAATGGTCACATTGGGGCGATCTGTGACTTTGGTGCATTTATTTATTGATTAAAAATAAATTAGCCCAATAGTCTCGGAGAAAAGCTGCGGACGGGCGGATTTTTATTTTTTAAATTCCATTTTAGGGAATTATAGCTTAGAATGTATCTCGATTATATCTTTCAAACGAAAACCTCAAATTTTGAGGGAAGAAGTTATTTATTATTTGTTGTTTTTTTTTGGTCTATTACAAAGGTTTATTATACAATATTTTATTTTTTTATATTATATATTTTATTATTATTACTTTAATATTATTATATTATTATATTTATAATAATTATATATAAATATTATTATATTTATTATTATTATATTTTATTATTATTTTATTATTTATATTTTTTTAATATATTTTATTTGTTTGTCTCAAAAATCCCTACTTATTCGTGGTTTTGTTTTCTTCCAAAAATTATTGAACTGAATTCTATGGGAATGCGTGGGGCCTTTTTAGTAACCAGTAAATAAAAATAGTTATTTAAAAAATAAATTGTAATCTTAGAAATAGGAAGATACAGAGACAAAGTTTTAAAATGATATTTTAAAATAAGAATTAATTAAAATATATATACTATAAATATATTAAGTAATAAAAATGAACGTTATAATAATTCTAATAGTCATATATCGAACTTAAGTCTTGAATTACAATTTTAAAGAAAGTTTATTTAAGAGTCAAACCCGATGAGGGCTGTATTGTATATTGTATTTTTTTTTTTTTAATAACAATTGACGACTGTATTCTACAAAATAAAAATAAATGTCCCGAACAAGAGATGCATGAAACACAAAAACTACTCACATTTGAAGACAATTTGCAAAAACTTTCATTAAAAATATTCTAGTT
This sequence comes from Rhaphigaster nebulosa, assembly GCA_948150685.1. Classification (NCBI taxonomy): domain Eukaryota; kingdom Metazoa; phylum Arthropoda; class Insecta; order Hemiptera; family Pentatomidae; genus Rhaphigaster; species Rhaphigaster nebulosa. The sequence goes on from OX411307.1 coordinate 177,661,263, forward strand.
TTTCGAATTCTACCATACAGAACGAACAAGGTAACAGGCTAGCGGCCTGGAAGAGTTTAAAAAATGAGTAAAAAAATTTCCTCCCGTGATAACGTGGCTCCTACCTAATGTTTCAATAAGAATCAAATTTGGATTTTACGATTGTCTTGCCATTGGATCGTGAGGCAAACACTTTTTTTTATGCTTTTATTTTATCCTCTTTGAAGGCTCCCAAGGACGATCCAATACCTCTATGAGTGAGGAAAACCGATACATATAATCTGTACATATAATCTTTTGTTAAAAGATTTTGGAGTTAAAGCTCGAGAAAATTGTATTTGCGAAATTATGGAATAGCCTATAAACGTAGTACATACATTTTCACATAATTTGTTTTAAAAAATAATGAAAAAGATGTGACTCAACATTATTGTCTAAGTTTCTGTTTTTTAGATATTTAACAATTATTAATTTAATTAGATATAATATATACAAATACTTTTTCCATTGTGACTATTTCTCTTAACTTTATTATATATACAAATACATTTTTCATTCTATTTCCATTGTGACTATGTATCTTAACTTTATTATATCACAAATGTTCTTTATATTTCTTTTGTTTATTTTAACCTTTCTGTTGTACTCTCATAATTTTCTTTTCCAGTAATAATTCCTTTTTTTAATATTTAATATATTTTTATATTAAAAATTTTTAATATTTTTTAATTTACGATTCCTTAATTAATATAAAGCCTTTATACAATTTCAAAATTAAAGAGCTAATCAATGTTAAAATATTTAAGCGCACACAAATACAAACTAAAACAAGTACAAAAAAAATATATACTAATAAAAAGATAGTGATAAATAAAAAATAAATAAAATATAATAATTATCCACTCCGTTAATTATCATACAGGTGATGGATAATCTCAGGACATCCAGAATAATATTACCTCCTGAATAATATTACCATATCTAATACCGCAACATCTCTAATATTAACACCTAGGTCTTCTAAAAAGGTCCTAATTCTGTTTAGAATTGTTTCACGAGACCCAAACCAGAAGCCTCTCACGGTGAACTCTCCCCTCTCTCTCCGTAGGGCTGGCGGAATTTCTTTTTCAGGAAAGGGATGCACTTTTCGTATGTACCTTTTTTTCCCCCTTTCCACTCCATCTGCTTGATCGAGGTCGTTACTTTCAAAGCGCACTGTTGGATCTAGTACCGATGTTGCCCTTCCGATCTTGGACAATGCGACTATATCGGCATATCTCGCGGAACCGTCCGCATCGATACAGTAGACCTCGTCGAAGCAGGTGAAGTCCTTTTCCTTAAGGAGCCTTATTAATTCATGCTGAACTCTATGGTGTCGCTATGTTATAAGGAGGGAGTTGATGGGGCATTTTCTCATCATATGATTAGTGCTTCAGACTCTCTGCCGCATTTCCGAAAGAGGAACCCAACTTCTCTCTGCTGTCCGCTGGCTCTTGGAACTCCACGCAGGGGTGCATAATTAATATTTAGTTTCAAGGCATTGGGCCATTCTGACCCCGAAAGCACTTGTTACTCGTATATGTATCTGCTGGCATTCGGGGTCTCTTTGAAATGGCGAACACTAACGCCTTGCCACCTGCAATTAGCCCATTCTTCAAACACATTTTCCCGCAGTGACAGTCGTAGAACTCTCACACTTCGGTAGCCCTGATCAATACCCAGTCTTACAGCACATTCTGTGATTTCCGCTTTGTAATCAAATGTGGACTGGAACAAGGCATCCAGAACATTAGACAGTCGCTGGGCAATGGAACAATGTTGTAAAGGAGTCTCCCATTGACAGCGTATCAGTCCCAATCCTCGATACTTCCTCGGAGCGTACAACATCACCATAGAGGTGTTAGCAGGGAACCCGACGATGGTCTCAATACTTCTGCGGATACTTATATCAATGGCCTCTAATATCGCAGTGCGTTTCTATGTAAGGAGCGCAGTCTGGAGAGGATAAGTAAGTCCAACAAATATTGGTTGACTGCGTTGATCTTTTGCTCCGGTTTGAGCAAGCGAGAGCTCACCAATTTGTCGAGATTTCTAATTCAATTTTGTCACCGCATTTTCATTAAACACCAGCTCTCCCGAAAATTTACATCCTAAATACTTGAAGGCATCATCTGTGCTTGTCGTTTGGTTGACTACTCTGAGGAGAGCGTCGTTGACTGTAGCTCTCCCTTCTTCATGACCTCGCTTAAACTTTTTTGATTTTTAGCCAGTCCAATCTCCGCGAGTACCCTTTGAGTGCTGTTAATAATTCTCTCTGCAGCACCCTTATCTCGTGCCGAGTCTCCCTGGTCGTCCGCAAACCCTGTGAGAACCACATATTTTTGGTCGCTACATAAATTGCACCCAAATCGTTTGAAAAAAATCTTGTTCACACACGTCGCGGTATAAATGATCTATGGCCAGATTGAATAGCGAAGGCGATAAAGGTCCACCTTGGGGTACTCGTAGCACATTTATCTGGTTTGTCTACACCAATTTTGATTCTATAAGTGCCCAGGTGAGCAGCAATCACGTTTTTCAGGTCCGGTGACACCCCTCTTGCTTCTAGTGAGCTAAAAATGTGCTCATGTCCAACTACGTCAAGAAACACCACCGCGCAACGGGAATAAACTTGGCGTTTGAGCGTGAATGCTCGCCACATTAATCACCTCCTTATCAAGAAACATCAAGTTCTTACCAACTATTGAACCCAAGATCCTTCATGAGGTGTAATAGGACAGGTTTTCTTTGTTATTCATTTTTCTTAAATAACGTATAGGGATTCAATTCTGGAAAGTTTCTATGGGGTTTAAGTGTTGATGATAATCGAGTAAATACTTGAGTTACTTGAATAAATAAGTAGCATCCAGTCTTTTAAATTTATTTTGGAATATTTTATATCGTAACAGAATAAACATTTTTTCTAGAAAGCAGAAAATTTAGAAGGAATAAGAATTTGTTTCCAACGCTTTTTTAACTATCCAGAACTCTAAGAAAACTGGATTCGAGATATCAGGAAGGATAATTGGAAACCATCTAATTACAGTCTGATTTAGAGTGGTCAATTCAAAGAGGATGATTACGATAACTCTTCTCCTTTTCAGAGTTATTAAAATTAATATGCCGTTCCATCAATATTTGCAGCATAAACACCACATTTACAAACGTCAACACCAACTTCAAAGGCAAAGAGAGATCAAAAGCATTTTCTCTCACCGTTGTCGTCCCCAATACTGTTAAAATATCAAAAACTCATTCGGAAAATATACTGTAGAAAAACTTGAAAAAAAAAAACTAACAGATACTAACTGTGCCAACAAAAAGCTAGGATGTTTTGGAATGCATTGCAGGATTCATTGTAGGAAGCCTTGAGAGAAAAATAAAATGTTAAGAATGATTAATAGCAATCACCATGGACGACGAGAAGAGTCCTTTAAATTTAACTATAGACACTTGGTTTCGATTAAAAACCACAGAGGAAACAATTTTGTATTCGATTATTTCGAAACACAAACTAAAAAGCAACCTTACACCAATAATTTACTTACCTATTGCTCAAATATAGTAAAATCATCCCACTTCTCAACTGATGGAGAAGATAAATACAGAAACTGGCTGATTGAAAGCACTGAAAAATGTTGAACAAAACCAGAATGTTGATGATCAAAAAATTAGACAGAAGGTGAAAAAAATAGTTCATTTCAAAGGTCAATTACGAATGTGTTTAATACCATTTACATGTTGAAAAATAGGTGATAGGTAAGAACTTGTGTTAATGCTAAATGTCAAAGTTAATAATACTTTAACATTAAATGATATTAAGTAAAAATGTCTCATTTTTTGGTTTTAAATTTATTGAAAAAGAGAAATTGAGAGACAGAAACAGACGTCAAAATCTATTATACACCACTAGATTTTTATTATCCATCATTTACTTTCTTGACGTATTCATTATAATAGCAGTAGACAGACTCCTTGGTCACTGATTGTAGTATAAAAAATAAAAAGATAAAAACGTAACAAAAGAATATACATTATCCGCGTACTTGTATGCTTTTTAATAAGAATAAATACTTATTAATTTAATTTTTTGTATAATAATGATCACCTCGCTACCTATATTATTCAACCTATTAGTTAATTTACGTAACGAACTTGAAAGCTAACTATCTAAAACAGAGAAAGAAGAGCAAGGAGACTGGGTACTGATTAGGCGAGATAGGTAAACAAATAGTGTGGGGGACAGAGCACACTTCTTAGTCTATCAACTACTGGATGCAATTGGCTCACTTATGTGGTTAAGTTGAGCATGGTGCCATTTTATTGCGTAGATTACCAATATCATAATCCGGAAATCGAAATAGGTAGCTTTATTATGGTTTAAGCCAAAATAAACTGTAAAAAAATTTTTTTTTAATTTTATTTTTTCAGGAAATATGCATTTTAACCAAAGAACGTTCAAACAAATGTTGTCCCCCTTAAAAGTATCAACATAAAAGGTCCAGTTACTTTTTGAGCTAAAACTAACGATTACGGACCTATAAAAAAGGTCCAGTCACATTTGAAGCTAAAACTAAAATGTAGCTCTCGAGATAGTCATCAACTAACCCCAAATGTTTTTTCCGTGTTTCTTAATTTATAATAATTAATTCAATCTCATTTGTGATTCCAATTTCACACAATAGGAATGCTTATACGACATCATTATTATTTTTTCTGATAAATGCTAAAGTTATGGAGAATAATAAACTAAGTATGTAATTATGCTAAATAAAAAAAAATTTATGTTACTAAAATTTTTCTTTGGATCACACTTAGAAATGAGAGTGGATTGAGATATGGAGGACTACAAAAACATTAATGTTAATTTAAAATAAAATAATGTTTAATCATTGGAACTATTAAATATATGTATTAAAACGTAATGCAATAGATTCTAGATAATATTGATGCCACCGAAATACATCAAGACAGATTTTAAAAAAAATATTCCATTCAGAATAAGGAGTGAATTTTTGAGAGGGGCTGAACATACCTGATCCGATTCTCCCCATGTTTCCTCGCATTGTTTCTCATCGTTTGCCATGAAGATCCCTGTGCAGACACCCAAGTGATAATGAACTATCAGGGTTGACCCTTGATGTATTATACAACAGTGACCTAATCCCATGGGGCCTACATAAACCAATTGAGATAATATGCAAATACAGATAGCAGCCGAAGAGTGGGGGAAACTAGAACTTCATAAGAAGAAAATTAATTTAATTCTATTGGTGTTTATTATAGAGAAATTCGCTTTTGATGTTTTTCTCAGCTCTTTTATCATCTAGTTCATTATCATTTATTCGGTTAAATGCAGTATTAGATAAATTAAATTATACATATGCTTTTGAGTTTATATTTATATTGAGCCTTAATTCTTGTGAATCAGCTAACAGGCAATATGAAATATAAGGTTGATACTCATTTCACTCAATTAGTTAAGTCTAACCTGATTTTTTTCCTCCACTACTATACTGTGAAGAAACATTTCTTTATAAGTTAAAATAAAGGATAATTTAATTTTATATTTGCTCAAGCTATTAAAATGGCATTACTAAGCTGTGTCCAACTCTCAGTTTTCTTGTAAACATGTATTTTTTCTTTCGTAACCTACGTTAAATGGAAGTGAAATTTATTTCTTCCACTTATAAAGGATAATTCAAGAATTTTGAATAATATGTTTTTAATTTTTTATTAATAGTAAAGGAAGTTTATGTACTTTTCAAACTTTGTTCCCTCACATTGTCATTACCAAGTAATTAACAAAATGTAAGACCTAAAGCCTTGAAAAAAAGGGAACAGTGGGAAAATTTGTTCCGAGTACAATGTTAGCCCGGAGCTGGAGCACCAGCCACCAATGGAGGACGGAATTCCCCTGGGGAGCCTACCCCCACACATTCGCGTCATAACAATAGTAGATCTAGGATTTAATTTTTTTTGGAAGGGTTTCGAGATAGAAATACCTCATGGCAACAGCGGGGTCCCCCCGGTCAGTGAAAGCCACTGATCGAAACTGTGTTTTACACCATTTGAATCATTAGAAATTCTTTAGACATTCTTTTTTTTTTTTTTTTAATCATAGGAACAATAATGTTGTTAGAAAGAAAATTATTATATTTTTTCTTGACACATGCTTATATTTAGTAGCTGAAATATGTAGTGTTTAACCCATCAATCAGATAGACGACACTCCCTCAATTGTATTTTTTTATTCTTTGTACTATTAAAAATTAATATAATTTTAAGCAAAGTACTATGTAGAAAAAGTTTAACAATGTAACCGTTACAGAACACAGGTTAATTACAACAATGTGTTCACATTCACTGTACGTGGAATTTATATAAATTAAAATAGTTCACATCACTCATAAAAACAAAAATGTACCGATGCAATTTTTTTTTTTTTCTTGGAGGGGGGCTTGAGCCAAAAGCCCACCCCTGAAGCCCCTCCCCCTAGTGCGTCCTAAGATAAATCGCTTACCTATATTGTTATCATTACCACCGTCTTCATAATCACGCTTTTAAAATTATTTCATTCATATTAATTTAAGTTTGATTATCGTATGTTGTATGATAGTTGGCAAAAACAATATTTTATGTTAATCAGAGTGGTTTTGGCCAAATGAAATACATGGAAGTGGCATTAGCAATTTGAAAATTTTTGTCATTACCACATCCGAATTGCTTTTGCTACTTGAAATTTTTCGTGTTTTTATACCGTTATATTTATTTAATTAAGAATTTTAAACTAGTATTTAAAAAAAAGAAAAAAGAGGCTGTTTCTACTTTTTTAAATAAATTTTTATCAAATACCAACAATTATTTTTATTTTATTTTTTAAATAAAAACATTTTTGTCCAGATGGTAATTTACAATGGTACAGTGGTTCCGAATAACTATTATTTTACATTTGTGTGATAAAATCACAGTTATTTCATAGAGTTCACATTTATTCGACTATAATGTACGTTCATGCTACTAGATATATTTATATATCTTTTAATTAGAAACATATTTGTTATTTCATGATTACAGTTATTCTTATGCTTAAACTTAGTACTTTTGATTAATAGGTTTTTAAAAATACTCAAGTTTTTTAGTGAGATTCCACTATCATTATTATGTATATTCATGCAAACGGAGCCGGATCTCCGGATAATAGGGGAGAGTGGGGGAACAATGCGTAACTTTTTTTTCTCCCGTACCTGACCTATCGGTCATAGATAGGCTAGGTCATAGGGGGTTTGGGCAGCAGTGGGGTAGTGCGCAAGGATATCCCACTGATATCAATAAACTACTATTTATTTATTATTGTATTATTATAAATGTTTTTAGGAATTTTTAATTTTGGAACAATAAATAAGGTTCTATGGTGCAGCCCGGTGCGCCATTACGCATGTATGGTAGGGATGGGATATCGAAAGCAAAATATTTATATTGATATCGATATCGATCACGATATTATAGGCATAAAAATATCGATATTTCAAACCATTTCTAAACGAATTGGAAGGGGATCAGGAGATGGTCTGTTTCTAAAAATTTAAAACCTGCTGTTAATGAACTTAATAAAACAATATCTTAATTATATCGACACAAAAATATCGATATTCAAAAATATCGTTAATTTTTTTTTCGAATTACAAAAAACTTCTAAACGAATCAGAAGGTGATAAGGAGATAACCTGTATCCTGCTGTAAATAAACATAATAAAAACAATATCAATAATATAGGCACAGAAATATCAATATTTCAAAATATCGTTAATTTTTTTATTATATATATTAACAAAAAAACCTCTAAATGAATTGGAAGATAAGGAGATAACCATGTTCTTAATATTTAAATCATGTTATAAATGAACTTAATAAGAACAGTATCTTAATTGAATTGGCACACAAATATCGATATTACAAAATATCGTTAATTTTTATATTAAAATTAAAAAAAAAAATAACGAATAGGAAGGAGATTAATGGGATAACCTTTTTATTAATATTTAACTCCTCCTGTTATTCAACTTAATAAAAATGACATATTAATGATATTGGCACAGAAATATCGATTATATAAAAATAATAATTTAATTATATCGGCACAAAAATATCGATATTATAAAAACAATATCTTAATTATTATATCGGCACAGAAATATTAATATTATAAAACAATATAATTGAGATATTGTTTTTATTAAATATATGCGGGGAAAAGTAAAATATCATAAAACCGTTAGAGATCTCGAAAAATGGCTAAAGACCAAAATTGTAACTTTCAACGAGTTCTTTCAGATGCATACTTTACTAATTCCAAAAAATCTGGTTTCAGGACTTAAATGCTCACTCAAATGTCGGTGTTTCCTCTTTACACCATATTTTTAATAGTTTTTTGAAAAATGCCCTATAAGAAAAATATGTATTTTAGGGTTTTCGTGTCCCCTATTCTTTGCCATAAAATGGCGGCCAAATGGTAATTTATTTTAGATGTTATAATCCCATCCTAACGAAGAGGGGAGGGGGGGAGCAATATCATTTCGCCCAGGTCTCCGAAAAATCTAGATCCACTAATGGAGAAGAAAAACAATTTTTCAAATAACTGGAGCTGAAGATCGAATTAGAAATATTCTCCAAACCAATCCTCACATTTGCCCCTAGGAGATAAATAATGGTAAAGGTATGCATGAGTTCTTATCAAAATACTGCTCAGTGATGAAGCAATCAATCCTCTTCTGTTACCGAAGGTTAAGCCGCCACAATTCCCATTATTGGACCAAGCAAAGTCCTCGCAGGGTGAGGCAAATAGACTCACAGCACCGATGGTCAGTAAATGTGGTGCATGCCATGACCGGGAACCATATCATAGGTCCTCATTTCATTCCGGGCAGATTGACAGGAGAAATGTTTCAACTTTATTCGGGATATTCACCCCACACTGTTGGAAGATATAGCGTTAAGTGTGGCTCCAGCATGATGGGTGTTCTGCGCATTTCTTGGTAGCGGCAAAAAAATACAATGGACGAAGCTTATCAACACCGCTGGGTAGGACGAAGAGGGACAGTTAATGCTTTCGTGGCCGCAATATTTAAATCCTCTGGACTTTTTTTTTTTGTGAAGCTATTTAAATGAAAGGAACCATGACCGATAGCTAACTTCGCCTGATCAATTACGAGGAAACCTGGTCCAACATTGTCGGGTATCAAGTTCAGAATGTTTCAAAGAACGTCTTTGATTGGGTGAAGATTAGAGCTATATCTGATAAACAACGATGGACTTCTTGAACATATCATATAAAATGCAATCTTGAGCCAGATTAATCTATCTGGAACTATAGTTACGCTTTCATTTATGAAATTAGTGAATGTTAGGTTACAATATCGTAAAACATTTATTTATGCCGTATTTAAACTTTTGGACAACTATATCAAGTAAGCATTTAGTATTTGATAAAATATTTAAACAATCATTTAGTTTAGGATAGTGTTATTAATTTTTTTATTTTTTTTTTACGATTTCTTATCGGTATTTGTAGGTCGATGTTAACAAATGGATTTAGAGTGTTTTTAACTCGTTTTTTGTAGTTTATTAATAAACAGAACGATTTATCTTATATTTATAAATTGATACGATCTTTCATCATTAGGAGGCATATTAGGTTCATCGTTAAAATATTTATGAAGAGTACCGTAGAAGTTACAATTAATTAGGGCTGGCCTCACTGGTATCAGCAATTTAAACAGAAGCTTTAACGAATGGTGGGCTAAATTTCAATTTATTCTATCCATTGACGAAAATTCTTTTGTTATAAAACTACAAACAGATAAATTAATAGATTCATAATAAACTATGTATTTATTTAAGATATTGTTCCTCTTGGAGTTAATTCTATTTAACAAATGAAAGAGCTGTATGCATGTTCATGCATCAGCTACATGTCCGTGCATCTTCTTTAAAATATGTTACTCTACTTTGTGTGTGTTTGTACTAGAGGTTTTTTTTTATATTTGATTCACTCTCGTACATTATTTATTCTCTGTTATAAGTGGTAGGTTACTATATTCTAAAATGCGTTGAGCATCTTTGAATATGTGTTTATTCGAATAATTTATTCAATACGTTTTTAGTCAGAATGATTTTTCCAATAAGCAAGTTACTGATTTACTTTTTTAATAATTCATTACTTTTGTCAAATAAAATGATAAATAATCAATTGCTTATATTTGTTTTTTCTTAATCTATATTCTCAATTTCTTATTGTGAGTCAGCCAGTAGTGTTGGGTTTTTAGGTATTATCAGACTGTGAATACCTGCTGATTCCTGGCTCAGGTAAAATATTTTGAATTTATTTATTATCGTAAGTGAAAAATTTATTTTCAAAGATTATATTTATATTAGATATTTTACGTAAACATTAATATTTGTAATTATTATGTATAACAAAAAAGAGATATAAAGTTTAGTCCATTTTGACCAGTGTTTATTTTTATTTATTTATCCAAATCCCCAATAATGTAAATGAACATTTACTAACAGCCTAAAATGGAGAAATTTTCAAGATTTAAATATGGCATGATTGAGTGACCACAGAAGAAAAATAAAACAAAATAATTTTTTGAATAAATTTATTTTTATTGAGTAAACATTTTTTATTGAATAATTTATTTCTTATTTATATAATAAATAAAATAACATTAATCAGTTTAGTTTTCTATGAATGATTAATAAATTAATCATTATTTATTATTAGCTGGCGTTACGACCCATCTGTTGGGTCAAAGCCTGCCCCAGTATACATAGCCAGTCTTTACTTAATGGCTGTTGCCTTCCGATTTCTGATACCAAGTAGAGTCCTTGCATGGGCAGCCACCCCGTCCTCCCAGCTAAGCTTAGGCCGTCCAACTCGTCTTGTACCACACAAACGCTCAGACAGTATTTTATATGGGATTTCATTTGGTCCCAGTCTTTCTACATGACCCGCCCATCGAATCTTTGATAACTTAATTCTGCATTATTCCTCCTTCTCCAGGCGCCTTGTTCATAAATTCCACGGTGTATTCTTCTCAACACTCTCCTCTCGAACCTGAGAAGGACTTGTTCTTGGGCTCTAGTCAGTGTCCAACATTCCAAGCCGTAGGTAAGGACCGCTCGATTTAGCATCTTAAAAATCAAATCTATATTTTCCAATCGAGAACTATCCCTCTTTCTCTTCAAGCGTAGGTAAGGTACGCGAAATGTACTTTGTCTTTTTCACATTTATCATGATACCCAATTTTGATGCTGATTGTTCCAGGGCCTCGAAAGCTGCTCTTACAGTGTTGAAAGATCTTCCCATAAGGTCCAGGTCTTCCGCCTATCCAAGAACCTATATTGTCTTGTTTATTAAGGTTCCGGTTGTCTGAATACCTGAATTTCTAATAGATTTCTCGAGAGATAGGTTAAATACCAGACAAGCAAGGCTATCACCCTGTGTGACTATTGTTTCAGTAGAAAATCTTCTCGAGAGTTTACCATGCATCCTCACAAAACATATGTTTTCCTCCATCGTCATCCTCACGAGGCGAACCAGTTTTAAAGGGATATTCATGTCCATCATAGCTTTGAATGCCTCAACTCTTACAGAATCATATGCCTGTTGCAAATCTATCACTTGGTCTCATTTCACAATTCGTTTTTCTTGTTCTCATCTGTCAACACTGTTATAAGATGAGTAATTAACATAAAATAGAATTATCTAAATGCAAAAAATCGCATACAATTTCTTGAATGAGATGATATCGAGTACGATGAACGCAAGATAAACAAATGGATTATATTAATTTTATTCGAATCATGAAAGAAAGATCTATTTCATGCGAGTTCAAAGATTTATAAGATGAAATTGTAAGGGATCGATTTGTAGTAGGCATAAAATATAATCATTTTAGGAAAAGACTGTTAAAAAATGTTTTCCTCCATCGTCTTCCTTACGTGGCGAAACAGTTTTAAAGGGATTCTTCAGAAAGTAATTGATGAAGCAATGGCAGTTCAAGAAACAGAAAAACAATTTAAAAAATGAAAAGTGATTCTAAATTCGAAGATGAGATTGCCAAGAAATTTGAGGTAGATAAATTAAAAAAAAAATGAATAAAAACAAACGGGAAGGTAACGAGGGAATCTGTAGATATTGTGGTGGAAACCAACCATTTATAGAAGAAAAGTGTTCAGCAGTATATGATAAAAAGTGTTTAAAACGTTCAAAATTCAACCATTTTAAAAATGTGTAAAATGCCTGTAAAAAAAAAAAAAAAAATTAGAAAAGGAGTCAGATAGCGCCAATGAAACGGATAGTGTGATTAGTATTGCAACTTCTAAGAGGGCACAAAAATTGTTGACAGAAGTGAAGGTTAAGGGTAAGATTCTTCAAGTTCAAGTAGATACTTGTGCGACGTACAATGTAATTGGTTGAAAGGACATATGCATATTGAAACTAGATCCTAAGGTGAGCAAGTCTTAACATGTTACAATGGACAGAAGGAGATGATTGATCGTGAGTGTGTCTTAGAATTGGAACACATACAAAGTAAAGTTGTATATAACTCGTCAAATAGTAATTATATTAGGATTAAATGTTTCTCTAAAAATGGGGTTCATCACACCAGCGAAGGAAGTTGTGATTAATAAGATTGATATTGAGGATTTTCCGCAAATATTTCAGGAAAATGAGATTGGGGACATAGGCACTTTAAAGTTGGAGGTTCGCAAAGATGCAGTTCCAGTATGTGAGTCACCTAAGAGATTTCCTCTGGGAGTGAGAAAAAAAAAATTAAATAAGAGTTACAGAGACTGGAAAAATTTAATGTGATACGTAAAGTGGAACATCCAACTGAATGGACCACACATAGGGTGTTTGTAGTAAGACCCAAACTAAACAGAGTATGTATCGATCCGAAGAAGTTAAATGAAAATTTGATACGAAACCGTTTTATCACACCAACAGAAGAAGAGATCATTCCTTTAGCAAAAGCAACAATTTTCAGTGTGCTCGATGCAAAAAATGGATTCCACCAAAATGAAGTTACATCCAGAGTCTCAAGAATTGAACACTTTTTGGTCACCTTAAAGGAGATATTGCTTTAATCGTCTGTCGGTAGCACTCCAAAGAAGAATGTTTCAAATTATGGAGGACATAGAAAGTGTTATTGCCATTGCTGATGATATCATGGTTTTTGGCGAAGGAGATACAGTGGAGGAAGTTTTAAGGGACCATGGTACAAAATTGGAGAAAGTATCAAAGAGAGCAGAACAGAGGAATTTGAAGTTAAAAAAGAAGAAGTGCAAAATAAGAAAAAAAGAAATAGAATATATGGGACACTTATTTACACATAAAGGTATTAGGTCAGATCCAAGGAAGGTTAAAGCGATAGAAGAAATGGGAAGACCGGAAAATGAGGCCCGGATAAGCTCCTTGTTATACCTAGTTATATAACTACATGGCAAAATTTGAACCGGATTTATCTACTATAGCTACCCCGCTGCGAAAATCATTTAGCGAATGGGGTTCAAGGCAAGAAAGGGCGTGGGAAACTATTAAATGCAGTTTACAAGAGGCTCCAATTTGACGATACTTTGATGAGACAAAAAAGGTTGAAATTCAGGTAGATAAGTGGATATGGAGTTGGTGCTGCTTGATACAGGGAGGACATTCAGTAGCTTACGAATCAAGGACATTGACCAGCTGTGAGAATAAATATGCTCAGATATAGAAGGAAACCCTGGCAATTGTGTTCGGTGTCAAAAGATTTGAGAAATATGTGTTTGAAAAAACAATTCATATTCAATCCGATCACATTTCATTTTTCAGATTGCTAACATAGTAACATAGTAGAGCGTTACAATATATGTATACATAAGTACCTTTCGAAGGACCTCTAACCTCGTCAAAAATAGTATTATTTGTAGAGCGTTACAATATATGTATACATTTAGAGTTTTTTGGATTCAGATGGCAAGAGACATAAGTGATAAAGTACAAAAATGTAAAATTTGCGAAGATATTGATATCAAAAGAAATCAGAAGGAGAAGTTGCAATTAAGAAAAGCACCGGAAGGTCCGTGGATGGAAGCAGCGACAGATATGTTTGAGGTTGATAAAAATAAATTGTTGGTGGTGGTAGATCGTTTTTCATCCTTCTTTGAATTTTACAGACTGCGTGATGTATCATTTCATTGAACTATATCAGCACTAAACATAGTTTTGCTAGATACGGTGTATCGCAAGTGGTCTATTCCGATGAGGGCA